>CM046430.1:51839208-51966130 GCA_025506505.1 Flaveria sonorensis
ATTTATAAAAAATACATTAATTTCTAAATTTACTTATATAATTTCCAAAAACACCGACATCTCATTCGTCATATCTATCTCAATCTCAGTTAAATATTAATTATTTAGTCTTTTTTAATACTATTTCTCTCTCTCTCACTCACATTTATTAATAAAATATATTTAAAAAAAAGATATGGGGATTAATAATGAATTCTTTTATTCACGGGATGAGATTATTTCCTTAAAATAGTAAGAATGAGGTATAGGGATGATGAATAAAATAAAGTGATTATTTTGATGACTTTTGTTAAATATGAGGATGGGAAGGAGATGAAAAATGAGATGTGAATGCTCTAAGCGACCTTTTGATGTAATAGGATTACTTATAATTTGCCCATTGTTGTAGTTTTATATTTGTTTTTAAGACTTTATTTTAATTTTACAACTAAGTGTTTTTTTTACTTTTTTTAAAAACCTTTATTTTAATTTTATATAAGATTTTGTTGTTTTAAAAATGTGTTTTTAAAGGAAGTAATTTTGAACTAAAAAAAGAAACAAATTTCTGAACATAATATTTTTTTCAGGGGCACACGACAAGTTTTAAAAAGCAAGGGAATATGACAATTTTTAAAGCATAGCCTGCTTAAAAAAAGAAAAGCTAATTGATTTGAGGTTAAGTTGGAAAGAGTCTCCGATATTATTCACTCAAAGAGGGTTGTCTTTTTGGGATATGATGTTAATTTACCTTTAACTTTCTGAAGTTATATTCTTTCACCTTTTGTTTTATTTCTTGTTATATGTTTAGTCTAAGAGTGGATCTAAAGAGGAAGATAGTTGATAATTTTAAACAAATTTCTTTTGGAAAAAGGGATGCAAGAAGGGGAGTTTATAAACCGGTCAAACCAGTTGAACCGAAGGCTTGTTAACCGAGTTTGAATTATTTAGTTCAAATTGTTTAAGCCGAACTGTTCAAACTGCGGACACCAAAATTACTTGGTTATAATTTTATAGCTAGAACAACCATTCTTACTTTTAAAGTTTGAGAAAACTTTGAACTAAACAAGTGTTCCACCTCTATTTTTTTTACCGAAAGTGTGATTCTTTCATCACATCATGCAAGAATTACATCTGCTTTTTGTTTTAAGTTTTATGATGGATTAATGGATTGTTATGTTTTAGGTTGCAAGAAATATACATGTACAACCATGGCATTCTTCAACAGAGCTGGTAATATACTAATGCAGACTATGAATGAAACAAGTCCATGTATCTACGCGTGTCAAACTAGAAATTGTTTGTGGGAGGTAATAACAAACATTATTGAAAAAGATAAAGATAAACGTTATCATATCATTAATATTATATTATTTATAATCTTTGGTACAAGAAAGTTTTAGCATCTTTATTATTGACCATCAAATTTTTTCTTTTATTTATTTTAAAAATGAATTTAAATAATGGTATTCAAGGTGTAATGGAGATTATGGGAACATGATTAAAGCCGTAAATAAACTTAAACTAGGTAGAATCCCAAATCTAAATTGGAAAAATGTCTCTATACAGAACCTCCAAATAATAGCTTTAAATCCAAGGGATGTATGGTCTCAATTAGCGGTAATGGGAATTTGTTGGTGATGGCAATGTTATTATGGCGAGTGATTCATAGGAGATGGTGGTGTGTGATGAGAGAAATAGAGGGGAGGAGGGAGATAGGAGATAGAGAGGGGAGGAGGGAGATAGGAGATAGAGAGGTGAGGTTGCTCACACGCTGGTGGATTTAAACGACGGTGGAGGTTGGTTCATCCGACGATGGTTACAGTAGAGAGAAGACAAAAAACGTGAAGAAAGAGAGGGTAGGGATGATGTATTAGTATAATTTTTGTTATGTTGGGGGTACTATAGTCCTTTTACACTAACTTAACGAAACAAGACTAACGATGTCAATGGACCGAATTAAAATTGTTACAAAAATGAATCTATCGGACTAAAAAGATTATTTTTAAACTTTGGATAAAAATGATTACTTTGAACAAATCTTAGTGAATAAAATAGTAACTTACTCTATAATTTATATATAAGTTTCTATTTTCATCATCAAGCGTTTTATTTAAAGTGGTCGTTTCATTTGATATTAATTTGATTTATTTCCAAGTCTATTTGGTTTATTTAAAGAAGTTTGGTTTTATAAACAATTGTCATTTACAGTTGTTTTGTATGTCACGACCGTAATATTTGAATTTTACTTTTGGATAACATATTTTAAATGTATCTTATAAATGTTATTTACAGTTGGTTGTTTCAAACCACATAAAAATATAATAGTTAACCTAGTTCATAAGTCTATAATTTAAGTCCATATTTATCTTATTCTCGTATAGTTCTCCTTATCTGATTAAGGGACTGTTTAAATTGCTTCTGACCCGATCAAAATATCGAACCCACTGATCTGATCAGACATTTTCAGCCGGTCAGCGTGTTTGTTTTGTAAAAATGGTGTTGCTGACCGAGTCAACCGATTGACTACCCTTTGTTTTGATGCTGACCAAGTCCCTTTTTTTAGATTTGTTGTCCGAGTCATTTCTTGAGCATCCATCAAACACAAACTAATAGCGGTCGTAACAAACAAATTCAAACATCTCAAGATTCATTCCATCCACTCACTAACTTAAATGCATTCTTGTTCTTGTTAGATGGCCACAAATATTTGAATGAGTTATTGTTGATAAACATCACATCTAGATCAAGATAACATTATTGTTTCATTGCAGCGGTAGACTGCCAGAGTTTGAGGGCTGCCGGAATAAGACAATAATACAAGGGTATTTTAGTCATTTCTAAAATATTAATTGCAAAACTTAACTGACATCTACTTCAGGGACCAAGTTTGTTTCGTTTGTGCAAAGTTTTGGACCAACCTTGTAATTTCTGAGAGTTAGGAACCAAAAGTAAAATCAGGCCTAACCAAAAGGACCACCCGTGTAATTAAGTCCTAAAATTATGGATCTTGTCGTTAAACTTTGATAAATACAGTAAGCGTACTTTATTTGAAAACTTATCACGCTTTCTTTCAACAAAAGTTAACTTTTCCTGTTAGTTTTTTTATAAAAGACCATTTTGTCCTTACCCCTTAAAGGACGAAATCTGTAATTTTCACTATCTTTTATTTTTTTCTTTTTTTGTTTTTATTTTATTTACTTTACTTTTTTTTTATTTTTTTCGCCTTTCTAATCACTTTTATTTTTATAAGCTTATTTTTTTAAATGATCGCTTGCCCTTAATCCTTAAAATGATGAAATGTGATATTATTAATCATTTATTTTTTTTATATTTTTTATTTTATTTTCTTTACTTGTATTTATTTTTAGCCACCTGCGTTTAAAAAAATCACCATAAATACTAGTAATAATTTAGTTTTAATTGTTTATTTATGGATTTTTATTTTTTGCAAATTTGTTTTCATTTATTCATTTTGTTTATTACATTTTTAATAAAACCAATAGAAATTATACAATTGGTTTTTAAATTTTTTGGTACAAGATTTTTAGTCGTTTCAATTATTTGATTTATGCTTTATATTTGAAACCAGTTAGAGAAAATAAGATTTTAATTTATGATATTATTTTTAATTTTCCGTATTCAATAAAATAGTTTGTTTTTTAATATAAATATAATATAATAACTTGTAATTTTAGTTTAAAATAAAATATATTAAAAGGTCTCTAAACAACCGATGCAAAGACAGCTGGGAGCTTTTCCTACAAGCAATCTCAAATTAAGTCAAACGTATAAGAAAGTAAAATACAGGTACAAAAGTCATGAAAAGCAGTCACAAAAGGTTACATGAAGTTTCCCTCACGGTAACTAAAGACTATATTTTTAAACAATTAGAACAAGTTCATCAAACCAACTTCCATCATCCCGGTTTAGGTACTCGCTTTAATGGTTTTCGATGAACCGATGCAATGATGATTAAAGCCATTCCATGTAGCGCGGGAAAAATGATCAAACTCTTGTCTTGTGCGCATGGGGGAATGCCATTTGTTCATTAATTCTTTGGAAAAACAAGATGTGTGATTGTCTGTACTTTTATTTTTTCAACATTGTGATATAATTTCCTTTTTGAAATGGAGTTATGTTTAAAATCAATTCTCTTTTTGTATCTTATGATATAGAGAATGCATCTACCTTTGTGGTACTATGGCCGAGTAACGGTGGCGGAGCTTGAACAATCCAGTAGGTGAGGCGGGGCTGAAATTAAATTTTTTTAATGGAGGCGAACTCGATATTTATATAAAAATTTATACTACCGGACTAAAAATTTACACTACCGGACTAATATTTAACATTACTGTCGAAAAAAAGAGGGGGGGCGGCGCCCCACCCCCCTCCCCCGGCCCCTTCAAAGTTTCGTCCCTGCCGACTGAACTGATTTATGAGCGAAAATTGTTGTTGGTATTGGTTTTATCAGGACCAGTTTTGGAAATTTTTTTTATGGTTTTCGTCGAGCGTAGGCGATAACGACCAAAATCACGTCACGTAGTGCAAGTTGAAAACAACCAAATTCTCACCGCGTAGCTTGGGAGAATGATTTTCGTACGTCAATCTGTTTAGAAAACGGAGTTTTGTTTAAAATCAAGTATTTTATTTTTAATGTTGCAGGCTATGGCGAGTATGGTTATCATTGTGATACCATGATAAGCCGAATCAATTATTGGAACCCAAGTCGGTATTCGCTCTTATGGTTTACAGTAAATCGGATCCATAACGATTAAAGTCACGTCGTGTTGCGCAAGAGAAAAATACAAAACACTCTTGTCGTACAGCATAGGGAAAAACTAGTGTGATTTTGTAAAGAGTGTTTTTAAACAAAAAAAAAACAATTTTTAAAAATAATAATTTTAGCAAATGAATATTAACAATTTTGAAGGTGGAAAGACTCGGGAGATTAACCCTACTTTTTACCTTGTTGTATCTTTATTCACTCAGAGAGGAGTGGCAGTGAAAACATTTAAAACTACATGGGTTATTTTATAATTACTCTTAAGTTAGACGTGATATACAAGTTTATCATTATGGTCGGGTGAAATACCCTTGTATATATAGAAAAAATACGCTTCATTATATAAGAAATCTCATAAATCCTCATAACGTTACCAGCAAAGAAGATCCTCGTGTAGGGTTCATTCATCGACAATCGGTAAGTTTTTTTTAATGCCACTTTGTGTCTTTTGGGGATGTTAATTTATCATATCCATAATCATGTGATTTGTATGCGTATGGAATCATCATTATTGTTAATTAAAGTTGTGTCTAGACACGATGGATCAGTGGGTAATTTGTCTTTCCCTCACTTTTTTTGGCTACTTGGTTTATGATACGCTATCAGTCATCTAGAAAGTATGGTTTTCCCTCAATATCTTAGAAATTGAAATAACATTGCAGGAGTTGCATGGTCAAACGGTGACTGTGAGGTGGGCCAAGGATAGTTGCGGCGATATCATGGTACCTTGTTGGAAGAGTTATGTATCTTCCACTGACACCGATGGTAATAGCGATGGTGATAGTGAAAGCGACCGCGGTGCGTTATATTCAAGTGTCGTGCGCATTAAAGAGCTTTGACATAAATTATGATCAAATTAAACTCAATAATATGCTTTAGCCTCAGGCTGTACGCTATGAACGAATTAAAGAGCTTTGACATCCGGTAATTTTCCGTTACCAAACTCCGTTAGTTCCGTTAAGTCTTGCATACACGTGTCGTGCGCACACACTCGTTGTCGTTGAACGTTGGTGACTTAATAACAATCAGTAATGATAAATTTATGATAACTAAGTTAATAATGTGATTTTTAAGTTATGCTTATGTGATTTAAAAGTTAACTGTAATTTTATCGCGTAACGTGACAACGTGTTATATTTGTTTCGTGTGTTGTGTGTCAAATGAAAATTCTACCTAATTATTATTTGTGGCTAATAATAATAATGTTTAGTAGTTAAAAACCTTTTAAAAACTAATTAAAAGCCTAGTTTTTATAAAATACAAGTTACAAGGGCTTAAAGGGTAATTAGCACTAATTAATTTAATTAAAAAAAATCAAAAGAGAACCCTAATACCCCATTCACGGCCGCGACACCTTCTTCACACACACGCACAATTCGAATTCGGTCAAGAACACCCACAAAGCTTCGGATTTGATCGAGTTCCTAGCAATTCAACAAGTTAACAACATCAAATCTTGTTCCTTTTGCGATTTAAAGGTTAGAATTCGAGTTCTTTGATGGGTTTGGTATATAGCCGAAAGTTTTAGTCGATTTTGATGATTTGGTGGCCGATTGATGCTTGTTTGTTGTTGTTAATGTGTTTGTTAGGTAGATTACATGTTAATTAACGTCAAGTATACAATAAAGGTTGGATTTTTACAAGTTCTTATGGGATCTATGTTAGGGCCGAAACCCTAATTCGAAAATCTGAAATTGGATGTTAGTTGTTGGTTGTTTATTGATGTTACTATGTTAGTTAGGTTAGATTGATGCTAGTTAACATCGATTAAGAAAGCTTCGATTTTGATGCGTTGTTCATAAGTTACTAAGAATAGTAACTTTATTTTGCATGAATTGATGATTGGATGATGAATTGGTGTTATGGATATGCTTATGATGATGATTAGATGCTAGATGGTTGATATGAATGTTAGAAACCTTGGATTGAATGTTGTAGTTCATACCTTGCCAGAAGTGGAAACTTTTGGGTATGAAAGTTGATGTAACATGATGGTTAGATGTTGTTGATCATGTTTAGTTATTGTCATGAGCTTGAATTGGTATGCAAATGGTAAATTCATGAATGTAATGTGAGTTTGATGAATTTGGGAAGTACTTTCCCAAAAAGGAAACTTTAATTATGAAATTTCCTAAATAGGATGATTTGGGTATGTTAGGAGCATTTGGATCATGCTAGTAAGTTCATAGATGTGTTCTAAGGGGATAGAATGAATTGGTTGGATTGAATGAATGTTTTGGGAATGATATAAATTGTGGTAATTGATATGTGATGGTCATCATACACGCGTGCGAATCTAAGGCCCCTACTTAATAGGATTGGCAGGGTTTAGGGTGTGAAGTCGTGAGTGGCTTCACATGGCATGTGGTGCGTGATTTGATCCTTGTATGGTATAATAATTGTGTTATAGTTGTTATGAGCATGATAATAGTTGAGATTCGCATGACTTGTATGATGCTTGGTGTTATGATGATCTAGGTAATGACTATGAGTAATGAATTGCCATGTATGATTAGCTTGGATGTAAATCATGTATGATATGCTGTTGTGTTGGTATTAACGAATTATCACCTATAATGTCACCAACGGGTCAAACGGGTCAACTGGGTCAAACATGTTATGTCTTTTTGAAAACTTTGAGTCTTTTGGTTTGTAGAGCACTTAGGGTTTCTTTGGGATTTCTGTGCACGTACTTATGTACTCGTGTATTTTAGGTAACCTTTGAAAGTTGTCCTTCCACTCATTTCTTCCAAGTTAAGCTTAAGTAATCTTACGCGTATCAGGTGAGTCTTGCCCCACTCTTTTAACATAATCTCTTTTGGGAGAGATAGCATACTGTTGATCACAAACGCTTTTATATATGAGTGTGTATAATATTGATATAGTGTTGTATACCATGGAAAGTCCTCACACTTTCGGATTGTTAATATTGACTAGCAGGGAAATTTTGGGTAGTACTACTGTGTCTGACGAGCCCCACCTGTGCGACTCGAGGTCAAACGGGTGCAATTTTGTCCTAACATATATTCGTCATGACCTGGTAAGTCGTGATGGGAGGCATAAACTATCATAGTCAGCTTCAATCGCGAAATCACTATGATTAATATTTTTATGTAAATAGACTAGCTATCTATTGCAATACACGACTTATGCTCTGAAAACTGTTTATTGGTTTATATTTTAACGCAAACTCTTGAACTCACCAACCATGTGTTGACTTGTTTAGTATGCTATTCTCAGGTTAAGGTTGCCAGTTGCCTAGGAGCACGCACGTCAGCATTGTTGAGTTGTTTGCATTTGCTTTGTTTAACATTTTGGGATTGTTTCTACAAACAATTATGTTTGGGCGCGTATGTTTTGCGCAATCACTTTACATACTACTTTGTTTTGGGTTTTCTAGTTTTAAAAACGCTTTCGCAGTATTATAAACTTTAACTCTGGTTTTGTTTATTTATCATATAGAGTCGTTCTTGATAACTAATGACTGAGATCCTGGTATGTCACGCGCCTTGCGGTAAAACCCCGCACCCGGATTTTGAGGGTGTGACAGATTGGTATCAGAGCCATTGGTTATAGGAAACTAGGTTGCATACACACACTAGACTATAACTGCACAGTTGTTAGTTATCTGTTCTTTACTCCTCTACTGTATACTCATTGGCATACGCATCGCATACTTTGCAGCATGGCATCGTCTTCACGCGATTTGGGTAAGAGACCCGAGAGGCTCGAGTTACCTCCCTATTCACCCGTGCCGGACAATGGACCAGACTGGCCTCGACACTATTACCCCTCTGGAGAAATCGATTGGGATCAAATGTTTATTATACCGGAACGCGACGCTCCACGAGATTGGGATTATTATCCCACTCGCATCCAGCACTTGATATACCGGGAGCGGGTACCACCAGTAGCACCTGCCCGACCGCGAACGAGGGCATCCACATCTACATCTACATCTACACCATCCGACACACTTCCTTCTATGAATGCTCCGCAGGAGCAAGTTATTGCTGCGTTGGTGGCAGCGTTGGACACTGAACAGCTGCGGGTCAAGAAACTCACCGGGGAAAATTTCAAGCTGAGGAACCGGGTGAGGGGTTTGCAAGAACGAGTGAGCACGCTCGAGGAGCAACACGGGAAGAATCTCACTGGGTGCCATGCAATGGCCGACGATGTAGGAGCACTTATAGGACGTGTAACTGAGCTAGAGCAGCGGGAAGTGACAACCAATGATAGGGTTGCTGCTCTGGAAGCTCAACTAGCAGCCCTTCAGATAGCTATGGCTCCTGTTCCTGCAGCAGACCCCGCCGATGAAGATCCTGAGGAGGCTCCCGAGGAGGAGGAGGAGGAACCGGAAGAGATGGAAGGTGACAGCGATGGTTCTGATATTGTGGATTGATTTTTTTTTGACTTGGACTACGTAGCATTTCTTTTCTTTGAAACCTATATGGGAAGGGCTGTTTCCCACCCAACTGACAAACTCAAATTTTGACATTGATGAAATATTTTGTGACTCAATTGCAAATTATTTATCTTTGGTTATTATTTTTGTTATAAATGTTGTGGTTGTGATGAATTCATTATTCCTTATTATTTACTGTACTGCAATGAGGTTAATGTGTTGGATATTACTCATTATTGTATTTGTGCATGTAAAGTGAAAAATGGACGCCCGAGGACGTGGACGTGGACGTGGGCGGGGACGTGGCGCCGGAGGCCGTGGTGCCGGGCAATCAATATGACTCCCGCAGAACTGGCTGCTCTGATAAATGAGCATGTTCAGGCGGTAGTGGCTGCTGCCCAGCCAGGACAGCCAGCAGGTAAATGATATTAAGGGATTAATCCAAGTATCCTCGATAACTGTACGGAATATCTGACTAATGGTTGTTATGTCAAACAGGACCACCAGCGTGTACTTATAAGTCCTTTATGGACTGTAAGCCACACACCTACAGTGGAACCGAGGGAGCTGTAGGACTGGTGCGCTGGTTTGAGAAGACGAAATCTGTCTTCTCTAAGTGCAATTGCCCGCCTGTTGATCAGGTGAAATACGCCACTGGGACACTGGAAGGTGCGGCGCTTTCCTGGTGGAATGCTCAGGTCCAGATGTTGGGCCAAGCCATGGCTAATGAACTACCTTGGACCGAATTCAAGGAAATGATGACTGAGGAGTACTGTCCTCTTAACGAATTCCAGAAGTTAGAGATGGAGTTCTGGCAACTGAAGATGCAAGGCTCGGAAATCGAGGCCTACACCACCCGGACATATGAACTGGCTACCTTGTGCCCGGGGATGGTGGATGAGATGCACAAAAGGGTGGAGAATTACATCCGGGGGTTGGTGCCGGAGATTCAAAACATGGTGACTGCTTCCAATCCTGCCACCATTCAGCAAGTCATCCGGTTAGCGCATAAACTGACCGACCAAGCGGTAGAGCAAGGACGACTACCTAAACGGGGCGCTGTGGCGAGTGTGCCTGATAACAAGAGAAAGTGGGATAGGTCTGGTAGCAAGGGATCATCATCCAGTGGTTCGACTCAACCTCACCATCAGCAACCGAATTAGCAGCAACAGCAACGGAGGTTCGACAACAATAGGAACTTCAATCCGGGAACTTCCAACAACCAAAGTTCTAGTGGTTATGGCGGTAAATTTCCCAAGTGCAACCGCTGTAACTACCACCATATGGGAAGGTGTGATGCCTTCAAATGCCAACGCTGCGGGAAGATGGGACACGCAGCCAAAGACTGCCGTGGGGAGCTGATGAAGAAGCCACAACAAACGCAAGAGACTCCCAAAGGCTGATTCGAGTGCGGAAAAGAGGGGCACTACAAACGCAACTGCCCCCAACTGAGGAGAAATGGCAATGGCAACAACAACAATAACAACAACAACAATGGCAACGGCAACAACAATGATGGCAACAACAATGGAGCCAAGGGGAGAGCCTTCGTCATTGGCTCAGGTGAGGCTCTAAACGACCCTACTACTGTAACGGGTAAATTTTCAGTAAATGGTCGTTTTGCTACTGTTCTGTTTGATACTGGAGCCGATAGAAGTTTTGTGTCCTCTAAGTTCTGTAGTCTGTTAAGTGATATGCCCGCGGTCTTAGAATCTCAATACGCCGTAGAATTAGCTGATGGTAAACAGATTCATGTAACGCATATACTTAGAGATTGCAAGATAGAGCTTGCTGGCCATACATTCGCCATAGATCTTATGCTTGTTACGTTAGGAAGTTTTGACGTAGTAGTAGGCATGGATTGGCTCTCTGATAAGCAAGCGGAAGTGATTTGTCACGAGAAGATCATACGGATTCCGGTGGGTGAAGAAGTCCCTACAGTCAGAGGTGATAGGAGTGGTGCGGTGATAGGCATCATCTCGTACATGAAGGCGCAGAAGTTGTTAAGGAAAGGTCGCTTAGCCATATTGGCACTCGTTACTGATAAGCAACGGAGGAAAGGAAGATAGAGGATATCCCAGTAGTTCGTGAGTTTCCCGAGGTGTTTCCGGAGGACCTTCCTGGATTACCGCCTCATCGTCAAGTGGAATTCCAAATTGACTTGACTCCAGGAGCCGCTCCAATTGCGAGAGCACCGTACCGGTTAGCTCCGAATGAACTACAGGAATTATCCGCTCAGCTACAAGAACTGTTGGATAAAGGGTTTATCCGACCAAGTTCGTCGCCCTGGGGAGCACCAGTTCTGTTCGTCAAGAAGAAAGATGGCACATTTCGAATGTGTATCGACTATAGGGAACTGAACAAGGTAACTATCAAGAATAGATATCCCTTACCTCGCATAGATAATCTGTTTGACCAACTGCAAGGATCAAGCTATTACTCCAAGATTGACTTGAGGTCTGGGTATCATTAGTTGAGAGTTCGAGAAGAGGACATCTCAAAGACTGCCTTTCGTACCCGATATGGCCATTACGAATTCCTGGTCATGCCATTTGGGTTGACAAATGCACCAGCGGTGTTCATGGACCTCATGAACCGCGTGTGCAAACCCTATCTGGATCAGTTTGTTATTGTCTTTATCGATGACATGTTGATCTACTCAAGAACCGAGGAAGAACATGAAGAGCACTTACGTTTAATCCTGGAACTGCTTAGAAAAAAACAGTTGTACGCGAAGTTTTCTAAGTGTGATTTCTGGATACGTGAGGTGCAGTTCTTGGGTCACATTGTTAATGAGAAGGGGATACATGTTGATCCAGCCAAGATTGAGGCAATAAAGAATTGGGCTATACCCAAAACACCGAGCGAGATACGACAATTTCTGGGTTTAGCGGGATACTATCAACGGTTCATTGAAGGATTCTCTAAGATTGCACAGCCTCTCACAGCTTTGACTCACAAGGGAACGACATACAAATGGGGTGAGAGTCAAGAATCTGCTTTCCAGTTGTAAAAGCAGAAACTCTGTAGCACACCGATACTGGCGTTACCAGAGGGTAGTATGATTTTGTAGTCTATTGTGATGCTTCGATTCAAATGCAGTGGGATAAGGTTATAGCTTATGCCTCTAGACAGCTAAAGATTCATGAGAAGAACTATACCACACATGACTTGGAACTATGTGCGGTAGTGTTTGCCTTGAAGATCTGGAGACATTACTTGTACAGTACCAAATGCACCATCTATACCGATCACAAGAGTCTTCAGCACATCTTTGAGCAAAAAGAGCTGAATATGAGACAAAGGTGCTGGGTAGAGTTGTTGAACGACTATGATTGTGCTATCAAGTATCATCCGGGGAAAGCAAACGTAGTTGTTGACGCGCTGAGTAGGAAAGAAACTGCTAAGCCTCGACGTGTGCGAGCTTTGCAACTTACCATCAGCACACAACTACCGGAGCAAATCCGAGAGGCTCAAGTAGAAGCGCTGACAGTGGAAAACTATGGGACTGAATCGTTACGGGGAATGGAAAAGCAATTAGAAGTACAGGCGGATGGGATTCGTTACTTCATGGACGGACTATGGGTACCTCTACACGGAAATCTGAGGGACTTGGTGATGAGTGAGGCACACAAGTCTAAGTATTCTATACATCCTGGATCTGACAAGATGTATCACGATTTGAAGGCGCACTATTGGTGGCCTAACATGAAGGCGGATGTAGCTACTTATCTAAGCAAGTGTCTGACCAGCTCAAAGGTGAAAGTGGAGTATCAGAAACCGTCTGGTTTACTACAACAACCCGAGATCCCTATGTGGAAGTGGGATCAGATATCTATGGATTTTATCACTAAGTTACCTCGCACTTCTACTGGCTGTGATACAATATGGGTTATCATGGACCGACTGACAAAGTCTGCTCATTTCCTAGCAATAAAGGAGACGGATAAGATGGAGAAGTTAACCCGACTCTATCTGAAGGAGATCGTCTCGAGGCATGGAGTACCAATCTCAATTATCTCTGACCGCGACGCTCGTTTCACTTCGCACTTCTGGCAATCACTGCAGAAATCTTTGGGTACACGATTGGATATGAGTACTGCTTATCATCCACAGACTGATGGCCAAAGTGAGCGTACTATACAGACATTGGAGGATATGCTACGTGCTTGTGTGATTGACTTCGGGAATAACTGGGAAGTTCATATACTATTAATGGAATTTTCCTATAACAACAGTTATCACACTAGCATTAAGGCGGCACCTTTTGAAGCCTTGTATGGGCGGAATGGTAGATCACCAGTTTGCTGGGCTGAAATTGGTGATAGTCAGTTAACAGGTCCTGAGTTAGTACATGAAACAACTGAGAAGATTGTCCAGATAAGAAACCGCATGGCCGCAGCATGAGACCGACAGAAAAGCTATGCTGACAAACGACGGAAACCCTTAGAGTTTTAGATTGGTGACAAGGTGTTACTAAAGGTCTCACCATAGAAAGGCGTAGTTCTATTTGGTAAGCGAGGAAAACTAAACCCGAGATACGTTGGACCATTTGAGATATTGAAAAGAATTGGTCTAGTGGCTTATCGATTGGCCCTACCTGATTCACTAAGTGGAATCCATGATGTGTTCCATGTGTCAAATCAGAAAAAGTGTTTGACGGATGAGACAATGGTCGTGCCGATAGAAGAAGTTCAAGTGGATGAACAACTTCGTTTCATTGAGGAACCAGTCGAGGTGATGGATCGTGAGGTGAAAACGCTTAAGCAGAGCAAAATACCTATTGTCAAAGTTCGTTGGAACTCGAGACGTGGACCAGAATTCACGTGGGAACGTGAAGATCAGATGAAGCTCAAGTATCCTCAACTGTTCGAAAAGACGATGCCAGCCGACGAAGGTATTGATTTAAATTTCGGGACGAAATTTCTTTCAATATGGGGATGATATGACAACTCATCCAAAACTCACTCGATTTCGATTTCCTTGTGCCAATGCAGTAGACCAGTGATGGATCACTCACCATGTAAAGCAATTTTCGGGACGAAAATTCTTTCAACATAGGGATAATGTGACATGCGGTAATTTTCCGTTACCAAACTCCGTTAGTTCCGTTAAGTCTTGCATACACGTGTCGTTCGCACACACTCATTTTCGTTGAACGTTGGTGACTTAATAACAATCAGTAAAGATAAATTTATGATAACTAAGTTAATAATGTGATTTTTAAGTTATGCTTATGTAATTTAAATGTTAACTGTAATTTTATCGTATAACGTGATAACGTGTTATATTTGTTTCGTGCGTTGTGTGTCAAATGAAAATTCTACCTAATTATTATTTGTGGCTAATAATAATAATGTTTAGTAGTTAAAAACCTTTTAAAAACTAATTAAAAGCCTAGTTTTTATAAAATACAAGTTACAAGGGCTTAAAGGGTAATTAGCACTAATTAATTTAATTAAAAAAAATCAAAAGAAAACCCTAATACCCCATTCATGGCAGCGACACCTTCCTCACACACACACAATTCGAATTCGGTCAAGAACACCCACAAAGCTACGGATTTGATCGAGTTCCAAGCAATTCAACAAGTTAACAACATCAAATCTTGTTCCTTTTGCGATTTAAAGGTTAGAATTCGAGTTCTTTGATGGGTTTGGTGTATAGCCGAAAGTTTTAGTCGATTTTGATGATTTGGTGGCCGATTGATGCTTGTTTGTTGTTGTTAATGTGTTTGTTAGGTAGATTACATGTTAATTAACGTCAAGTATGCAATAAAGGTTGGATTTTTACAAGTTCTTATGGGATCTATGTTAGGGCCGAAACCCTAATTCGAAAATCTGAAATTGGATGTTAGTTGTTGGTTGTTTATTGATGTTACTATGTTAGTTAGGTTAGATTGATGCTAGTTAACGTCATTTTTGCAAGAAAGCTTCGATTTTGATGCGTTGTTCATAAGTTACTAAGAATAGTAACTTTATTTTGCATGAATTGATGATTGGATGATGAATTGATGTTATGGATATGCTTATGATGATGATTAGATGCTAGATGGTTGATATGAATGTTAGAAACCTTGGATTGAATGTTGTAGTTCATTGCCAAAAGTGGAAACTTTTGGGTATGAAAGTTGATGTAACATGATGGTTAGATGTTGTTGATCATGTTTAGCTATTGTCATGAGCTTGAATTGGTATGCAAATGGTAAATTCATGAATGTAATGTGAGTTTGATGAATTTGGGATGTACTTTCCCAAAAAGAAAACTTTAATTATGAAATTTCCTAAATAGGATGATTTGGGTATGTTAGGAGCATTTGGATCATGCTAGTAAGTTCATAGATGTGTTTTAAAGGGATAGAATGAATTGGTTGGATTGAATGAATGTTTTGGGAATGATATAAATTGTGGTAACTGATATGTGATGGTCATCATACACGCGTGCGAATCTGAGGCCCCTACTTAGTAGGATTGGCAGGGTTTAGGGTGTGAAATCGTGAGTGGCTTCACATGGCATGTGGTGCGTGATTTGATTCTTGTATGGTATAATAATTGTGTAATAGTTATTATGAGCATGATAATAGTTGAGATTCACATGACTTGTATGATGCTTGGTGTTATGATGATCTAGGTAATGACTATGAGTAATGAATTGCCATGTATGATTAGCTTGGATGTAAATCATGTATGATATGCTGTTATGTTGGTATTAACGAATATCACCTATAATGTCACCAACGGGTCAACTGGGTCAAACATGTTATGTCTTTTTGAAAACCTTGAGTCTTTTGGTTTGTAGAGCACTTAGGGTTTCTTTGGGATTTCTGTGCACGTACTTATGTACTCGTGTATTTTAGGTAACCTCTGAAGGTTGTCCTTCCACTGATTTCTTCCAAGTTAAGCTTAAGTAATCTTATGCGTATCAGGTGAGTCTTACCCCACTCTTTTAACATAATCTCTTTTGGGGGAGATAGATTGATCACAAACGCTTTTATATATGAGTGTGTATAATATTGATATAGTGTTGTATACCATGGAAAGTCCTCACACTTTCGGATTGTTAATATTGACTAGCGGGAAAATTTTGGGTAGTACTACTGGGTCTGACGAGCCCCACCTGTTCGACTCGAGGTCAAACGGGTGCAATTTTATCCTAACATATATTCGTCACGACCTGGTAAGTCGTGACGGGAGGCATAAACTATCACAGTCAGCTTCAATCGCGAAATCACTATGATTAATATTTTTATGTAAATAGACTAGCTATCTATTGCAATACAAGACTTATGCTCTGAAAACTGTTTATTGGTTTATATTTTAACGCAAACTCTTAAACTCACCAACCATGTGTTGACTTGTTTAGTATGCTATTCTCAGATTAAGGTTGTCAGTTGCCTAGGAGCACGCACGTCAGCATTGTTGAGTTGTTTGCATTTGCTTTGCTTAACATTTTGGGATTGTTTCTACAAACAATTGTGTTTGGGCGCGTATGTTTTGCGTAATCACTTTACATACTACTTTGTTTTGGGTTTTCTAGTTTTAAAAACGCTTTCGCAGTATTATAAACTTTAACTCTGGTTTTGAATGGACTAACTATACTTTTGTTTATATTTGTTAAGTTTTGTTGGGTTGGCTACTTTTATACACATCTTTTTCATCTAGCATACATCACCCACATACTTCTTTCAGTGAGGTTATTTATTTATTTAATTTTAGTTTGTTTATATTTACATTCATTGTATGTTTAACGTTTGTGTTCGTTTAAGAAATAACAAAATAAACACGTTCAAGTTCTTAACAAATTAAACACGTTCAAGTTCTTAACAAATAAATACGAAAAAGAAATAACATTTTTCTTATGCTTTTGCTCGTTTATTAATTCAATTAAAGTTAAAAGAATTAAACATGTGCGGACAAGTTTTATTACATACCCATTCAAAATTCAGCCAAGGTTGCATAATATTGGCTTTGCTTCTTTGCAAAGTTCTTCTTTTCCAATGATCGTATGCAGGAAATTTTGTGCAAAAAGGCTAAAACAAAACAAATAATCAATTATAAATTATTGAATAAAATTGTAACAAACATCATTTGTGGTTGGTAATT
This sequence comes from Flaveria sonorensis, assembly GCA_025506505.1. Classification (NCBI taxonomy): domain Eukaryota; kingdom Viridiplantae; phylum Streptophyta; class Magnoliopsida; order Asterales; family Asteraceae; genus Flaveria; species Flaveria sonorensis. The sequence goes on from CM046430.1 coordinate 51,856,478, forward strand.
TGATAATGATACATCATGCATATGGCATATTTGCCTAATGATCATCATATTCTTTAATAAATAAAATGAAAAATAACTTATTTATCTTTATGTTTGGAAGTGGTGTTTGTATTTGATTCAGTTCAACTTAAAAATCAGATCTCGGTTTAGTGAGTTAATTAAGCTTTTTTTAAAATCGTAAAAATACAACATATGCCCTACTTTAAATAATAAAATTACAATTTTTTACAGATTCTTAAAATGTATATTCATCGCTTTTCATAATTATTTTTAACAGGTTTTAAAAAACAAAAGATTATGATTATCTAAAAGCATAAAAGGTTTATAAATTTAGGTAGCGACAATTATTAACCAAATATGATGTAGCAATGATGAAAACATGCTTAGAAGCCAATCTCTGAGTCCTAATAATAACATTTGATTTCATAAATCCTTTCGATTTGTAATTATTCTTAAAAATATTATTACATATCAAGTGTTTGCATATGGACTTTTTCTATCCTCATATGAGTGCAATTTGTTTAACAAAAAGTTTCTATCGTAATGCATTTTTGTTTTTGTTTATTGTTTAATGATACGTTCATGTTGTATGCTTCTATTACTATGTATATCTGTTCATTGTTTAAATGACATATTCATGTATAAGGTCTGCTTAAATACTTTTAATCAATTCTTAAGTAAAAGTAACCAAATATGTCACACCCCACCCACCAAAACAGAAACACAAGAAACCAAATATCAAAGAACAATATATATTATTTACAAAAGAATACTATAGTGTGTCTCAATACATTGAATATACATATAATTTCTTTAGAATCTAAGCGTCTAAAACTTGATACAACACTACTAGAAAATGAGTCTAATGCAACTTTTTAGATGCGCTTTTTTTTCTTTTGAGTTGCATTTGACGCTGATGCAACTCCATTCAATATAAAGGTTGCAATAAAAGATATAATGCAACCTCTTTGATAACAAGTTGCAAAATTTTATTATCACTGCAACTTTTTAATATAAAAATTGCTATTTTTAATTAAAATTGTAATTTTTATATAGATATATGTAACTTTTGTTAAAAATATTCCATTTCTATATGTAATAATCATTGTTATTTTTAAAAGTTTCATTGTTGTTAATGAGAACCACTTAGTAACTTAGTATTATATACTATATTTTAAACATTCTTGCATATATTATATATAACTTTTATGAAATTAGAAAAAACTTTATTAAAACTTAATTTTTTTATGTTTTTATACTTTTAACTAAATATTTACTATTACAATTATATTTTTTTTTGGTTTTAGACAATATTGTTGTATATATGTAGATATATATATATATATATATATATATATATATATATATATATATATATATATATATATATATATATATTCAAGCAAATATAATTTAATACATACATATTAATTTATATAGTTTCAGACGTTTTCTTTATTATATACAAACTTATAATTTATTTAACTTATATTGATCTTTACATATTGGTTTTTTTAAATATAATCATTTTTATGCATACCACTTACTTGATAATTTTACAAAAACGTTTACTTTTTTTTATATAAGGTATAAATTTACTTTTATATAATATATTTATTCAATTTACGTTTAATCAAAAAAAATCTGGTTCTAACCCCTTCACAAGTCACAATCTACTTTTTAATCAAAATCCTTAGAATCCTCCCACAGTGAGGTACGCCGGTGAGCAGAAGTCCCATAAGGCTCCAACACTCGATTTCAGGTACTTTTTCGAAAACCGAGTTGATTACTTTGTTGTTCTTGATACGTGTCTGTTTTAGAACGTTCTTACGTTTTCCATTGTGTATATTGATTGTTTTCAAACAATATAATAATTTTAAGTTTAGTGCATCGAATTTGAAGCAACTACTTCTAATATGGTCCGATTAGCTCTTGATTATTCTACATTATGATTCATTTGTATAAATGCTCTAACACTTGTTGGTTCATGATTTGAATTTTAGTTCAGCAACTCATTTAACAAAAAACTTGCTTGTTCGTTTGTGTTTCTCAGAAGTGAACGTTTTAAAGTTGTTTAAAAATAGAATTATTTAGCCACTCAAGGTATTACTGCTATGATGCCTTTGAATTATCTAGGATGATAGCATGTATTGTACAAATTTGGTTTAATATTCTAATCATATTTCATTCCTTGATTTTCTTACTTGACGTATATATGTAGGATCTGAAGTTTCATTTCTTGTGGAAAAATATTTTTTGATGAATTTTAACAATCAATTCTGGTAGTGGTGTTGATTGGATTGTCTCATGTGATATTTTTATTACCAAGATATGCAAGATAAAATATTTAAATTGTTAGATGTCATTGTTCCACCCCATATTTTCGAATAATCTATTTAGGCCAACTTAGTTTACTTGTTCTCTTGAAATGTTATAGCCAAATTGTCTATGCACACCATTGGTTTGATAAACAAAACTTATGAGAGTTTGTGTCTTCAATTAATTGATGTAAACATCATATTTAGTTATTCAAAGGATGATGATGAAAGGGTGCAGGCAAGCATACAAATAAGTATGTTTCTATTGGTGCTCTGACACATGTGTGGGTTATTAATTATCATATATCAATGTTAACATTTGCTATATATCACACTAGAGTTATGGAGAACTTAGCTGTTGAAGATGGATTTGGATCGAAGCTATGGTGGCTTGCAGGTTAGTGTATTTTTATTTATGTAATGATCAAAATAAGAACCAATTATCATGTTTAGCTATCAAATGAAATCAAAGTCGCCTGAAATACAATACCATTGCATATAGCAATATATATTTCTACCAAGGATCTAATCGCTACTGATGTCAGTTTAAAGAGCTTTAGGTGAGTTGAATCTGATGGGTGCGTGCGTATTAATACTTAATTATTACTGTTACATGATATTTTTTTTGCTTTAAAGTGGAGTACGTTGGAGGTAAATTGTAATAGTATGTGTTCAAGAGTGATATGTAGATTTTACCGAGCTTTACTATTGAATCATATGGTTATGGTCAGTGTTAGTTTGATAGTGTTACGTATCTTAATAGTTAGTTTATATGCACATCAAACACACCTTTGGTCTTAGTTAGTTTATATGCACATCAAACACACCCTTGGTCTTATTTTTTTTACTTTATAACAAGCTAGCTTCACTACATGAAAGTTCAAGTAATACTAACATTTGGATATCAATATAAAACTGCTAACTGACTTTTAAGATGAAAATAAAGAAATAGCAGATTCCATTTGTGATAATTTTAAATTAAACCTAGCATAATATAAGTCACAAGATTAGAAATTTTTTTTGAAGCATTGTTCTAAATGATTGGAGGCATTTAATTAGTTGTAAATGACTCTTATTTCATTCTTAATTCAGAAACCTATGAAGTTAAAAAAAATAGGTATACTTATTTGTTGTTTTATATTCAAGTCAACTTTATGCTCCTCAATACGTGTTAATGATCGCTTCTTTTAATATACGCATTATCATTTTTTTTTTGGGTGTAATGAAGGGTAATGTATGTGACAACCCGTCTTTTTTTATATTTTATTTTTATTTTATTTTATTTTTATTAATGACAATGGCTATTATTATAAAATTAATTACTAATAGCTAATTTATTATTCAAAGTTACTAAGAATAACTTACAAGTTGATCAAACTTAATTAACATAAGTGTTAATTTTATGAACTAAGGGGGGCCATGGTGTAAATTTGCCAAAAATCAAAACCATTTAAACTGGCCATCGGCCACCATCTCATCGAAAACCCTAATTCCACCTTCTGCCGTCGACTTCTTTTCCTTCAAGGCGGTGCACGTTCACGGTTATACTCCGGCGACAACTCGTGATCAACCGTAGCCTCTCGGCGACCTACATTACCTCGATAGCCGCGGAACCAATCCGACAGCCCTTAGGTATGTTTTTCGTTTCGGGTTACGGTTGTTGATGTGGTGTGGTTACCGGTGGTTTTTGCCTTGTTCCGGGGTTTCGGTCGCGGTCGTGGGTGTTATGGTGTGTTCTTGTTGCTGCGTGTATGTGTATGATTCGGTGTATGTGTGTGTGTTCTTTTCGATCGGTTATATTTAAGCTTGTTTTACCGTGTATATATTTATGATATGATTCTGCGATGGGTGTGTTCTTCGTGTTCCTGTGTGTGTGTTCTCCACGATATGGATATATAGGTATATATATTTTGGGGGTATTAGTATGATATATATGTATGTGTTATGTGTGTGAGTTATATACATATTATGTGAGAATGCATATATAATATGTTATGTAGTAATATATTACGTGCGTGTCATGTTTGGATCATATTTTATATATAGAAAAAATACGCTTCATTATATAAAAAATCTCATAAATCCTCATAACGTTACCAGCAAAGAAGATCCTCGTGTAGGGTTTATTCATCGACAATTGGTAAGTTTTTTTTAATGCCACTTTGTGTCTTTTGGGGATGTTAATTTATCATGTTTATAATCATGTGATTTGTATGCGTATGGAATCATCATTATTGTTAATTAAAGTTGTGTCTAGAGTTTCATGGATGTTTTAGTACCTTTTTCTTATGAATTGAAAATTTAATGGTATATAAAATTCTAAATATATAGTTTGTAATATGTTTTTTTTTTAATCTGTAATACGGTTTAAATTTCATTTAAAATGGAGTTGTACGTCTTATATAATCCAAATTCATACACGCTTCTTTTTATGAACGTCAATATTTTTATCTTAATCATATGATTTTTTCCGATATGGCGTGCTTATTTTCATAAAAAAAATTTGAATACAATAAACGATCTCATCACAACCACGAGTTTGAGACGGCTTTATTTTTTTTATAAGGTTTCAAATGTTATCAACGACGTGCGGGTCTTGTTTTTCTTACATGTAACTCGTAATTTGTGGTAATATTCTGACATTAATTTTCTTACGATTTTACGCCTTCGACAAAACACGGGAGTCTTGGTTATAAACTAATTTTCTTTTGGAGAAGGGTATGCATGTTACGTATGCAACCCCAACTCGAAAGTAAAACTATTTTGGGGCCGGATATCAAAGGCTTGGCCCATTCCAAAGAATCCAAAATTAAGCTGAATATAGCCCTGTTCGATGTATCAAACAATTCAAGTTTCCAAATTTAGCCCGTAATTAGCCCAATTGAGATCCAAACCAATATACAAATTTAGCCCGTAATTGGCCCAACTGGTTTTATTTGGTTAAACGGTTAATAACCGAAGGAAACCGGTTACACAAGGTAGCTTTTTGTACACCTAAACAAGCGGTCCAACTTTACTTTACTGTTGAAAGTGTCTTTCATCAACACAACACATCTCAAATTGATTTAAGAAATTTCAAGCATTACACCTGCTAGCTTGTTTTAAGTCTTATGATGGATTAATGGATTGTTGTGTTTTAGGTTGCAAGAGCCATACAACCATGACATTCTTCAACAGAGCTGGTAATATGCTAATGCAGACTATGAATGCAACAAGTCCATGTATCTATCGATCGATACGACGCGTGTCAAACTGGAAATTGTTTGTGGGAGGTAATCTAATCTCAAATCAAATACAAGTCCAGTAGGATCATCATGTGGAAACTAATTAAGTTTTTTTATTCACATTGATTTGTTGGATCAGACCCTAAATAGACGCACATAAAACACACAGTTAGTTAGTTTACTCGTTGAACTCTCTTGTTATGTTCATTCATAATCAAACATTACATTAAAAAGAAAAATTAACCCTTGCACCTAAAGAAAAGGAACACCACTGACCCACTACTTTGACTCAAAAAACTAATAATAAACATGTGACTAGAATAATAATACTCTTCATAACCCGTATCCATGACCCGACGACCCGTACCTATCAAAATTAATCCAACATGATTCTCGTTGTAGGTGTGGGCCCGAAAACAAATGATAGTAGCTTGCGAGAAGCGTTTAGAGCACACGGGGAAGTCTCTGAAGGTATATATGGAGCTAGGTTATTCTATTAATCGTTGCTTTTCCATTTTACATTATGGTTTTTCTTGTGTTTATGTACATCAATTTATGTTTACATATTTTGAAAATCTTTCGTGGCCCTTTATATATATTTGTTGTGCCACAGCAAAAGTAATCATGGATAAGAAAACTGGGAGGTCTAGAGGTTTTGGGTTTGTTACGTTTGCAGAGTACGAGTCTGCTTGCAGCGCAATTGACACGATGGATCAGTGGGTAATTTGTCTTTCCCTCACTTTTTTTGGCTACTTGGTTTATGATACGCTATCAGTCATCTAGAAAGTATGGTTTTCCCTCAATATCTTAGAAATTGAAATAACATTGCAGGAGTTGCATGGTCAAACGGTGACTGTGAGGTGGGCCAAGGATAGTTGCGGCGATATCATGGTACCTTGTTGGAAGAGTTATGTATCTTCTACTGACACCGATGGTAATAGCGATGGTGATAGTGAAAGCGACCGCGGTGCGTTATATTCAAGTGTTTATATACAACCGGGACAAAGATGGGGCTGATGACTCTGACTGTTGCACCTGACTTTATTTTCAATTTGCAGCTTATTATGGTTTATTACTTTTAAATGTTTATTTTCTGCAAATGCTTATAACTCGTAAGAACAATGGGCATCTTTGGGGTATAAGGACTTTGAAACATATTCAATATATTAATTTTTATTTGGTCTGTATTATGTTTGTATTCACCATTGATAGGTAACGTTGCTTCAGTTTGTCCTGCTCGAGATAAAGTAACAAGAATATGAGTCCAGTAATAAACAAGAGAATGACAACTGAATATGTAAGATCATGAGATTATGTTCTTTTTTGTCAAAAATTACAAACAACTTGGCCGACTCAGGCAACTACAGCTTCGGTCATTTCCTGCTCAACAATGGCGGGCTCAACCGGATAGTATGAGTAGTGCAGCTCTCCAACACCATCACCCGATAGCTTTGTCCATCCATTGGGCCCACATGGTAAACTAAAACAGAAAAAAACATTAACACTAATCAAATCTATCAATTAACCTAGTATATAATCATAGTAACGTTGCATCTCCGTTTACTTATCGACATATGTTTTATCTTTAACAAATTGGTTTGTCAAAAGTTAGAAAAGCGGTCCCTAGAGCGACATAATGACCAAATCTGTCATTGATTCTACCATTTCGATACCTTTTTGTTCCCTCTGCTCCTTGCAAGGGATACAATGTAGGGGCCAAAATCTAAGAGAGGGACCAAATCTGTAACGAGATGGTAAAAAGCAGCGATAATTGCGATCATTCTATTAGATCAGAGATGACACCGTAATTATTGACAAGCCACCATGGGAGTCAAAAGTGTAAGTTTGAAAATAAACAGTTAAAGAACGCAAAACACATGGGTAGTTGAACTTGTCAAACAATATAAAAAGTTTAAATCATAGATTTTGTTCAAAAACTTGATTTTTATAAACAATTATTTTGTTATCACATTTGATACTAATTATTTGTTATAAAAATTATAAGAGGGTGTACCGCTAGCAACGCCACCACTAGCTCCATCATGAAATGTTGCATGATAGCTTCTAGTCAATTCAGCAGATTCATCAATTGTCAGATCATATTTATACCTACCAAATTGACAAAACTTAAGACAAACTAAAACTTTATATTGCATTACACATATCAAGGTGACGTTTTGGGCGGATGGATAAAAGGGTCGAAAAGGTCCGAGTCAAAATGAGTAGTATGTGGCTCAGATCAGGGTGGGTTGGGCTGGGCTGGGCTGACACACATGCATTTCCCCCTTTGGATTTACAATTAATTGATGTGTTAAATATGATTAAAAAACTATAATATAAAATATAAACAAACTATTGTGAATGTATAGATTTAAGAGGTCGTAACTTGTAAGCTTTCTAATATACTACGGCTCATTTTCAGCCCATTGGACCCATTCAACTTGTTTGATTATATATAGACCTAACTTTCTAGAGTTTAACCAATGACTTGTTTGATTAAAACAAGTCTTCAATAATATTAAAAAAGTAACTTCTTATATATGGTGAAGCTAACATAATTAATAGAGACTGGTTATAAAGTGAGAAGTATGTAAAGGCCACCCATGTAATCATATTCTTTTTTCACAACCCTTGATTACAAAATGTCCTTAAAATTAAAAGATGAGAATACCATTGTGTTGAGCTACCAAAAAGCAATTTAATATAAAAAAATATACCAATGGTGTTCTTGTAAAATTAAGGGCCCGTATAATAAAAATGCTTTTCAGGTCACCCAATTATGTATCTGGCTCCGTTTATATACCAAATTTAACCAAAAACATGACTAATGACGAGAATAACTTTACAATTTAATTTCGATAAATTACTATTGTATTGATCTATAAGAAAGCACTGATTAGTTGTAGAAACTATGATATTATTTCTCGTTTTACTATGAAAGCACTGGTTGGGTGAAACGTCACACCTACTAATTGCTTCTAGTTTTGCTAATAATAAGACTACGATATAAGCAGTTGGTTTTTACAAACATAAATTATGATCAAATTAAACTCAATAATATGCTTTAGCCTCAGGCTGTACGCTATGAACGAATTAAAGAGCTGTGACATCCGGTAATTTTCCGTTACCAAACTCCGTTAGTTCCGTTAAGTCTTGCATACTCGTTGTTGTTGAACGTTGGTGACTTAATAACAATCAGTAATGATAAATTTATGATAACTAAGTTAATAATGTGATTTTTAAGTTATGCTTATGTGATTTAAATGTTAACTGTAATTTTATCGCGTAACGTGACAACGTGTTATATTTGTTTCGTGCGTTGTGTGTCAAATGAAAATTCTACCTAATTATTATTTGTGGCTAATAATAATTATGTTTAGTAGTTAAAAACCTTTTAAAAACTAATTAAAAGCCTAGTTTTTATAAAATACAAGTTACAAGGGACTAATTAATTTAATTAAAAAAATCAAAAGAAAACCCTAATACCCCATTCACGGCCGCGACACCTTCTTCACACACACACAAAATTCGAATTCGGTCAAGAACACCCACAAAGCTACGGATTTGATCGAGTTCCAAGCAATTCAACAAGTTAACAACATCAAATCTTGTTCCTTTTGCGATTTAAAGGTTAGAATTCGAGTTCTTTGATGGGTTTGGTGTATAGCCGAAAGTTTTAGACGATTTTGATGATTTGGTGGCCGATTGATGCTTGTTTGTTGTTGTTAATGTGTTTGTTAGATAGATTACATGTTAATTAACGTCAAGTATGCAATAAAGGTTGGATTTTTACAAGTTCTTATGGGATCTATGTTAGGGCCGAAACCCTAATTCGAAAATCTGAAATTGGATGTTAGTTGTTGGTTGTTTATTGATGTTACTATGTTAGTTAGGTTAGATTGATGCTAGTTAACGTCAATTTTACAAGAAAGCTTCGATTTTGATGCGTTGTTCATAAGTTACTAAGAATAGTAACTTTATTTTGCATGAATTGATGATTGGATGATGAATTGGTGTTATGGATATGCTTATGATGATGATTGGATTCTAGATGGTTGATATGAATGTTAGAAACCTTGGATTGAATGTTGTAGTTCATACCTTGCCAAAAGTGGAAACTTTTAGGTATGAAAGTTGATGTAACATGATGGTTAGATGTTGTTGATCATGTTTAGTTATTGTCATGAGCTTGAATTGGTATGCAAATGGTAAATTCATGAATGTAATGTGAGTTTGATGAATTTGGGATGTACTTTCCCAAAAGGGAAACTTTAATTATGAAAATTCCTAAATAGGATGATTTGGGTATGTTAGGAGCATTTGGATCATGCTAGTAAGTTCATAGATGTGTTCTAAGGGGATAGAATGAATTGGTTGGATTGAATGAATGTTTTGGGAATGATATAAATTGTGGTAATTGATATGTGATGGTCATCATACACGCGTGCGAATCTGAGGCCCCTACTTAGTAGGATTGGCAGGGTTTAGGGTGTGAAGTCGTGAGTGGCTTCACATGGCATGTGGTGCGTGATTTGATCCTTGTATGGTATAATAATTGTGTTATAGTTGTTATGAGCATGATAATAGTTGAGATTCGCATGACTTGTATGATGCTTGGTGTTATGATGATCTAGGTAATGACTATGAGTAATGAATTGCCATGTATGATTAGCTTGGATGTAAATCATGTATGATATGCTGTTGTGTTGGTATTAACGAATTATCACCTATAATGTCACCAACGGGTCAAACGGGTCAACTGGGTCAAACATGTTATGTCTTTTTGAAAACCTTGAGTCTTTTGGTTTGTAGAGCACTTAGGGTTTCTTTGGGATTTCTGTGCATGTACTTATGTACTCGTGTATTTTAGGTAACCTCTGAAGATTGTCCTTCCACTCATTTCTTCCAAGTTAAGCTTAAGTAATCTTACGGGTATCAGGTGAGTCTTGCCCCACTCATTTAACATAATCTCTTTTAGGGGAGATAGCATACTGTTGATCACAAACGCTTTTATATATGAGTGTGTATAATATTGATATAGTGTTGTATACCGTGGAAAGTCCTCACACTTTCGGATTGTTAATATTGACTAACGGGAAAATTTTGGGTAGTACTACTGGGTCTAACGAGCCCCACCTGTGCGACTCGAGGTCAAACGGGTGCAATTTTGTCCTAACATATATTCGTCACGACCTGGTAAGTCGTGACGGGAGGCATAAACTATCACAGTCAGCTTCAATCGTGAAATCACTATGATTAATATTTTTATGTAAATAGACTAGCTATCTATTGCAATACACGACTTATGCTCTGAAAACTGTTTATTGGTTTATATTTTAACGCAATCTCTTGAACTCACCAACCATGTGTTAACTTGTTTAGTATGCTATTCTCAGGTTAAGGTTGCCAATTGCCTAGGAGCACACACGTCAGCATTGTTGAGTTGTTTGCATTTGCTTTGCTTAACATTTTGGGATTGTTTCTACAAACAATTGTGTTTGGGCGCGTATGTTTTGCGCAATCACTTTACATACTACTTTGTTTTGGGTTTTCTAGTTTTAAAAATGCTTCCGCAGTATTATAAACTTTAACTCTGGTTTTGTTTATTTATCATATAGAGTCGTTCTTGATAACTAATGACTGAGATCCTGGTATGTCACGCGCCTTGCGGTAAAACTCCGCACGCGGATTTTGAGGGTGTGACAGATTGGTATCAGAGCCATTGGTTATAGGAAACTAGGTTGCATACACACACTAGACTATAACCGCACAGTTGTTAGTTATCTGTTCTTTACTCCTCTACTGTATACTCATTGGCATACGCATCGCATACTTTGTAGCATGGCATCGTCTTCACGTGATTTGGGTAAGAGACCCGAGAGGCTCGAGTCACCTCCCTATTCACCCGTGCCGGACCATGGACCAGACTGGCGTCGACACTATTACCCCTCTGGAGAAATCGATTGGGATCAAATGTTTATTATACCGGAACGCGACGCTCCACGAGATTGGGATTATTATCCCACTCGCATCCAGCACTTGATATACCGGGAGCGGGTACCACCGGTAGCACCTGCCCAACCGCGAACGAGGGCATCCACATCTACATCTACATCTACACCATCCGACACACTTCCTTCTATGGATGCTCCGCAGGAGCAAGTTATTGCTGTGTTGGTGGCTGCGTTGGACACTGAACAGCAGCGGGTCAAGAAACTCACCGGGGAAAATTTCGCGCTGAGGCACCGGGTGAGGGGTTTGCAAGAACGAGTGAGCACGCTCGAGGAGCAACACGGGAAGACTCTCACTGGGTGCCATGCAATGGCCGATGACATAGGAGCACTTATAGGGCGTGTAACTGAGCTAGAGCAGCGGGAAGTGACAACCAATGATAGGGTTGCTGCTCTGGAAGCTCAACTAGCAGCCCTTCAGATAGCTATGGCTCCTGTTCCTGCAGCAGACCTCGACGATGAAGATCCTGAGGAGGCTCCCGAGGAGGAGGAGGAGGAACCGGAAGAAATGGAAGGTGACAGCGATGATTCTGATATTGTGGATTGATTTTTTTTAACTTGGACTACGTAGCGTTTCTTTTCTTTGAAACCTATGTGGGAAGGGTTGTTTCCCACCCAACTGACAAACTCAAATTTTGACATTGATGAAATATTTTGTGACTCAATTGCAAATTATTTATCTTTCGTTATTATTTTTGTTATAAATGTTGTGGTTGTGATGAATTCATTATTTCTTATTATTTACTGTACTGCAATGAGGTTAATGTGTTGGATATTACTCATTATTGTATTTGTGAATGTAAAGTGAAAAATGGACGCCCAAGGACGTGGACGTGGGCGGGGACGTGGCGCCAGAGGCCGTGGTGCCGGTGCAATCAATATGACTCCCGCAGAACTGGCTGCTCTGATAAATGAGCATGTCCAGGCGGCAGTGGCTGCTGCCCAGCCAGGACAGCCAGCAGGTAAATGATATTAAGGGATTAATCCAAGTATCCTAGATAACTGTATGGAATATCTGACTAATGGTTGTTGTCAAACAAGACCACCAGCGTGTACTTATAAGTCCTTTATGGACTGTAAGCCATACACCTACAGTGGAACCGGGGGAGCTGTAGGACTGGTGCGCTGGTTTGAGAAGATGGAATTTGTCTTCTCTAAGTGCAATTGCCCGCCTGTTGATCAGGTGAAATTCACCACTGGGACGCTGGAAGGTGCGGCGCTTTCCTAGTGGAATGCTCAGGTCCAGATATTGGGCCAGGCCATGGCTAATGAACTACCTTGGACCGAATTCAAGGAAATGATGACCGAGGAGTACTGTCCTCGTAACGAAGTCCAGAAGTTAGAGATGGAGTTCTGGCAATTGAAGATGCAAGGCTCGAAATCGAGGCCTGCACCACCTAGACATATGAGCTGGCTACCTTGTGCCCGGGGATGGTGGATGAGATGCACAAGAGGGTGGAGCATTACATCCGGGGGTTAGTGCCGGAGATTCAAAGCATGGTGACTGCTTCCAATCCTGCCACCATTCAGCAAGCCATCCGGTTAGCGCATAATCTAACCGACCAAGCGGTAGAGCAAGGACGACTACCTAAACGGGGAGCTGTGGCGAGCGTGCCCGATAACAAGAGAAAGTGGGATAGCTCTGGCAGCAAGGGATCATCATCCAGTGGTCCGACTCAACCTCACCATCAGCAACCGAATCAGCAGCATACAGCAACGGAGGTTCGACAACAATAGGAACTTCAATTCCGGAACTTCCAACAACCAAAGTTCTAGTGGTTATGGCGGTAAATTTCCCAAGTGCAACCGCTGTAACTACCACCATATGGGAAGGTGTGATGCCTTCAAATGCCAATGCTGTGGGAAGATGGGACACGCAGCCAAAGACTGCCGTGGGGAGCTGATGAAGAAGCCACAACAAATGCAAGAGACTCCCAAAGGCTGCTTCGAGTGAGGAAAAGAGGGGCACTACAAACCCAACTGCCCCCAACTGAGGAGAAATGGCAATGGCAACAACAATAATAACAACAACAATGGCAACGACAACAACAATGATGGCAACAATAATGGAGCCAAGGGGAGAGCCTTCGTCATTGGCTCAGGTGAGGCTCTAAACGACCCTACTACTGTAACGGGTAAATTTTCAGTAAATGGTCGTTTTGCTACTGTTCTGTTTGATACTAGAGCCGATAAAAGTTTTGTGTCCTCTAAGTTCTGTAGTCTGTTAAGTGATATGCCCGCGGTCTTAGAATCTCAATACACCGTAGAATTAGCTGACGGTAAATAGATTCATGTAACGCATATACTTAGAGATTGCAAGATAGAGCTTGCTGGCCATACATTCGCCATAGATCTTATGCCTGTTACTTTAGGAAGTTTTGACGTAGTAGTAGGCATGGATTGGCTCTCTGATAAGCAAGCGGAAGTGATCTGTTATGAGAAGATCATACGGATTCCGGTGGGTGAAGAAGTTCTTACAGTCAGAGGTGATAGGAGTGGTGCGGTGATAGGAATCATCTCGTACATGAAGGCGCAGAAGTTGTTAAGGAAAGGTCGCTTAGCCATATTGGCACTCGTTACTGATAAGCAACCAGAGGAAAGGAAGATAGAGGATATCCCAGTAGTTCGTGAGTTTCCCGAGGTGTTTCCGGAGGACCTTCCTGGATTACCGCCTCATCGTCAAGTGGAATTCCAAATTGACTTGACTCCAGGAGCCGCTCCAATTGCGAGAGCACCGTACCGGTTAGCTCCGAATGAACTACATGAATTATCTGCTCAGCTACAAGAACTGTTGGATAAAGGGTTTATCCGACCGAGTTCGTCGCCCTGGGGAGCACCAGTTCTGTTCGTCAAAAAGAAAGATGGCACATTTCGAATGTGTATCGACTATAGGGAACTGAACAAGGTAACTATCAAGAATAGATATCCCTTACCTCGCATAGATGATCTGTTTGACCAACTACAAGGATCAAGCTATTACTCCAAGATTGACTTGAGGTCTGGGTATCATCAGTTGAGAGTTCGAGAAGAGGACATCTCAAAGACTGCCTTTCATACCTGATATGGCCATTACGAATTCCTGGTCATGCCATTTGGGTTGACAAATGCACCAGCGATGTTCATGGACCTCATGAACCGCGTGTGCAAACCCTATCTGGATCAGTTTGTTATTGTCTTTATCGATGACATATTGATCTACTCAAGAACCGAGGAAGAACATGAAGAGCACTTACATTTAATCCTGGAACTGCTTAGAAAAGAACAGTTGTACGCGAAGTTTTCTAAGTGTGATTTCTGGATACGTGAGGTGCAGTTCTTGGGTCACATTGTTAATGAGGTCTTGGGCCACCAATAGTGCGCCTTCAACACACAACTACCGGAGCATATCCGAGAGGCTCAAGTAAAAGCGCTGACAGTGGAAAACATTAGGACTGAATCGTTACGGGGAATAGAAAAGCAATTAAAAGTAAAGGCGGATGGGATTCGTTACTTCATGGACAGACTATGGGTACCTCTACACGGAAATCTGAGGGACTTGGTGATGAGTGAGGCACACAAGTCTAATTATTCTATATATCCTGGATCTGACAAGATGTATCACGATTTGAAGGCGCACTATTGGTGGCCTAACATGAAGGCGGATGTAGCTACTTATGTGAGCAAGTGTTTGACCTACTCAAAGGTAAAAGTGGAGTATCAGAAACCGTCTGGTTTACTATAACAACCCGAGATCCCTATGTGGAAGTGGGATCAGATATCTATGGATTTTATCACTAAGTTACCTCGCACTTCTACTGGTTGTGATACAATATGGGTTATCATGGACCGACTGACAAAGTCTGCTCATTTCCTAGCAATAAAGGAGACGGATAAGATGGAGAAGTTAACCCGACTCTATCTGAAGGAGATCATCTCGAGGCATGGAGTACCGATTTCAATTATCTCTGACCGCGACGCTCGTTTCACTTCGCACTTCTGGCAATCACTGCAAAAATTTTTGGGTACGCGATTGGATATGAGTACTGCTTATCATCCACAGACTGATGGCCAAAGTGAGCGTGCTATACAGACATTGGAGGATATGCTACGTGCTTGTGTGATTGACTTCGGGAATAACTGGGAAGTTCATATACTATTAATGGAATTTTCCTATAACAACAGTTATCACACTAGCATTAAGGCGGCACCTTTTGAAGCCTTGTATGGGCGGAATGGTAGATCACCAGTTTGCTGGGCTGAAATTGGTGATAGTCAGTTAACAGGTCCTGAGTTAGTACATGAAACAACTGAGAAGATTGTCCAGATAAGAAACCGCATGGCCGCAGCATGAGACCGACAGAAAAGCTATGCTGACAAACGACGGAAACCCTTAGAGTTTTAGATTGGTGACAAGGTGTTACTAAAGGTCTCACCATAGAAAGGCGTAGTTCTATTTGGTAAGCGAGGAAAACTAAACCCGAGATACGTTGGACCATTTGAGATATTGAAAAGAATTGGTCTAGTGGCTTATCGATTGGCCCTACCTGATTCACTAAGTGGAATCCATGATGTGTTCCACGTGTCAAATCTGAAAAAATGTTTGACGGATGAGACAATGGTCGTGCCGCTAGAAGAAGTTCAAGTGGATGAACAACTTCGTTTCATTGAGGAACCGGTCGAGGTGATGGATCGTGAGGTGAAAACGCTTAAGCAGAGCAAAATACCTATTGTCAAAGTTCGTTGGAACTCGAGACGTGGACCAGAATTCACGTGGGAACGTGAAGATCAGATGAAGCTCAAGTATCCTCAACTATTCGAAAAGACGATGCCAGCCGACGAAGGTATTGATTTAAATTTCGGGATGAAATTTCTTTCAACATGGGGATGATGTGACAACTCATCCAAAACTCACTCGATTTCGATTTTCTTATGCCAATGCAGTAGACCAGTGATGGATCACTCACCATGTAACGCAATTTTCGGGATGAAAATTCTTTCAACATGAGGATAATGTGACATCCGGTAATTTTCCGTTACCAAACTCCGTTAGTTCTGTTAAGTCTTGCATACACGTGTCGTGCGCACACACTTGTTGGCGTTGAACGTTGGTGACTTAATAACAATCAGTAATGATAAATTTTTGATAACTAAGTTAATAATGTGATTTTTAAGTTATGCTTATGTGATTTAAATGTTAACTGTAATTTTATCGCGTAACGTGACAACGTGTTATATTTGTTTCGTGCGTTGTGTGTCAAATGAAAATTCTACCTAATTATTATTTGTGGCTAATAATAATAATGTTTAGTAGTTAAAAACCTTTTAAAAACTAATTAAAAGCCTAGTTTTTATAAAATACAAGTTACAAGGGCTTAAAGGGTAATTAGCACTAATTAATTTAATTAAAAAAAATCAAAAGAAAACCCTAATACCCCATTCACGGCCGCGACACCTTCTTCACACACACACACAATTCGAATTCGGTCAAGAACACCCACAAAGCTACGAATTTGATCGAGTTCCAAGCAATTCAACAAGTTAACAACATCAAATCTTGTTCCTTTTGCGATTTAAAGGTTAGAATTCGAGTTCTTTGATGGGTTTGGTGTATAGCCGAAAGTTTTAGTCGATTTTGATGATTTGGTAGCCGATTGATGCTTGTTTGTTGTTGTTAATGTGTTTGTTAGGTAGATTACATGTTAATTAACGTTAAGTATGCAATAAAGGTTGGATTTTTACAAGTTCTTATGGGATCTATGTTAGGGCCGAAACCTTAATTCGAAAATCTGAAATTGGATGTTAGTTGTTGGTTGTTTATTGATGTTACTATGTTAGTTAGGTTAGATTGATGCTAGTTAACGTCGATTTTGCAAGAAAGCTTCGATTTTGATGCGTTGTTCATAAGTTACTAAGAATAGTAACTTTATTTTGCATGAATTGATGATTGGATGATGAATTGGTGTTATGGATATGCTTATGATGATGATTAGATTCTAGATGGTTGATATGAATGTTAGAAACCTTGGATTGAATGTTGTAGTTCATACCTTGCCAAAAGTGGAAACTTTTGGGTATGAAAGTTGATGTAACATGATGGTTAAATGTTGTTGATCATGTTTAGTTATTGTCATGAGCTTGAATTGGTATACAAATGGTAAATTCATGAATGTAATGTGAGTTTGATGAATTTGGGATGTACTTTCCTAAAAGGGAAACTTTAATTATAAAAATTCCTAAATAGGATGATTTTGGGTATGTTAGGAGCATTTGGATCATGCTAGTAAGTTCATAGATGTGTTCTAAGGGGATAGAATGAATTGGTTGGGTTGAATGAATGTTTTGGGAATGATATAAATTGTGGTAATTGATATGTGATGGTCATCATACACGCGTGCGAATCTGAGGCCCCTACTTAGTAGGATTGGCAGGGTTTAGGGTGTGAAGTCGTGAGTGGCTTCACATGGCATGTGGTGCGTGATTTGATCCTTGTATGGTATAATAATTGTGTTATAGTTGTTATGAGCATGATAATAGTTGAGATTCGCATGACTTGTATGATGCTTGATGTTATGATGATCTAGGTAATGACTATGAGTAATGAATTACCATGTATGATTAGCTTGGATGTAAATCATGTATAATATGCTGTTGTGTTGGTATTAACGAATTATCACCTATAATGTCACCAACGGGTCAAACGGGTCAACTGGGTCAAACATGTTAATTCTTTTTGAAAACCTTGAGTCTTTTGGTTTGTAGAGCACTTAGGGTTTCTTTGGGATTTCTTTGGGATTTCTGTGCAGTATTATAAACTTTAACTCTGATTTTGTTTATTTATCATATAGAGTCGTTCTTGATAACTAATTACTGAGATCCTGGTATGTCACGCTCCTTACGGTAAAACCCCGCACGCGGATTTTGAGGGTGTGACAAGAGCTAACTTAACCCAATGACGAGGTACGTTTTAGCTCGACTCATCATGTTTTTACATATGGTTGGAGCTAATGGAGTGAATTAGAGATGTAGCCTAACCTAATATATAATAATGTAATTTTGGGTCTTAATGAGTGGGCTAGATAGGAAGCTCAATCGGACATTAAATGGTATGAGTTTAGCATGATCTGGTTAGAGCTATATCATATTAGAGTGCGAATCTAATGATGTAACCCCTTCTTAATTTTGATATTTAGATTCCAACCAAGCCTTGTTCAACTTATTAGCTTAGGCCCAATATCCTCGTTATGTTTATTTTATCTTTTGTTTATATAAGTACTAGGTTAGTACCTTGTGTATTACATGAGTTGAATAAATAAAATATTAAATAGTTATGAATAAAAATTAATAGATTATTAAACGATCTTTTGATATAGGATATGATTGACATTACGTATGAGTGATAAAATAACGATATCATTTTTAAATTTTTTTTATTGTTTATCTCAAAACAGTTGGTTTTTAAACAAATTGTTTTAAAACAAATCGTTTTTATAAAGTGACATTTTTAATAATTTCATTATTATAACTTTGAAATTTAATTAATTTTGTTTCATAAGAATTTTATTTTTTTAAAAGCCACAGGTTTTAAAATATATTGTGTTAAAAGCTTGATATTTTTTTTTTAAAGTTTCTTATTTTATAAAAAATCATTTCTTTACAAAATGTATTTGTTGAAAGATATTTTATTGATTTAATAAAAATACTTTTAATTTGAAAAAAATTAAATAATATTATTTGTAGTTAATGTGATATTTATTAGAAGAGAGAAGCGGGAAAATAAAATTTAAGGGCTCTAAAATTGTGACAAGTGGCACACAAAAAGCTTCTTTTATTAGTATTGATAGATTTGTACACATGATATAACAAAAAAATCATAGAAGATTCGTAATTTAATTTTTCTTATTTCGAAAGTAGAATGCATGTTACTTTTTTAAGAGAGCCAATTTCACAGTTTTAAAAAACTAACCAGGTATTTTTTTTTCAAATCATGAAAATAATACAAAATTGTTATAATTATTTTGACTACTTAATATTTTTATGTATTGGATATTGGTTAAAATATGATTTTATCTATTCTCCCAACAAGTTTTGTACATAAATGTTGAATTGCGACTACATTTCTGTCGTTTGTATCAAAGTAGTTGAATGGACTAACTATACTTTTGTTTATATTTGTTAAGTTTTGTTGGGTTGGCTACTTTTATACACATCTTTTTCATATAGCAAACATCACCCACATACTTCTTTCACTGAGGTTATTTATTTATTTAATTTTAGTTTGTTTATATTTACATTCATTGTATGTTTAACGTTTGTGTTCGTTTAAGAAATAACAAAATAAACACGTTCAAGTTCTTAACAAATAAATACGAAAAAGAAATAACATTTTTCTTATGCTTTTGCTCGTTTATTTATTCAATTAAGTTAAAAGAATTAAACATGTGCGGACAAGTTTTATTACATACCCATTTAAAATTCAGCCAAGGTTGCATAATATTGGCTTTGCTTCTTTGCAAAGTTCTTCTTTTCCAATGATCGTATGCAGGAAATTTTGTGCAAAAAGGCTAAAACAAAACAAATAATCAATTATAAATTATTGAATAAAATTGTAACAAACATCATTTGTGGTTGGTAATTTGATAATGATACGTCATGCATATGGCATATTTGCCTAATGATCATCATATTCTTTAATAAATAAAATAAAAAATAACTTATTTATCTTTATGTTTGGAAGTGGTGCTGGAATTTGATTCAGTTCAACTTAAAAATCAGATCTCGTTTAGTGAGTTAATTAAGCGTTTTAAAATCGTAAAAATACAACATATGCCCTACTTTAAATAATAAAATTACATTTTTTACAGATTCTTATAAATGTATATTCATCGCTTTTCATAATTATTTTGAACAGGTTTTAAAAAACAAAAGATTATGATTATCTAAAAGCATAAAAGGTTTATAAATTTAGGTAGCGACAATTATTAACTAAATATGATGTAGTAATGATGAAAACATACTTAGAAGCCAATCTCTGAATCCTAATAATAACATTTGATTTCATAAATCCTTTCGATTTGTAATTATTCTTAAAAATATTATTACATATCAAGTGTTTGCATATGGACTTTTTCTATCCTCGTATGAGTGCAATTTGTTTAACAAAAAGTTTCTATCGTAATGCATTTTTGTTTTTGTTTATTGTTTAATGATACGTTCATGTTGTATGCTTCTATTACTATGTATATCTGTTCATTGTTTAAATGACATATTTATGTATAAGGTCTGCTTAAATACTTTTAATCCATTCTTAAGTAAAAGTAACTCAATATGTCACACCCCCACCCACCAAAACAGAAACACAAGAAACCAAATATCAAAGAACAATATATATTATTTACAAAAGAATACTATAGTGTGTCTCAATACATTGAATATACATATAATTTCTTTAGAATCTAAGCGTCTAAAACTTGATACAACACTACTAGAAAATGAGTCTAATGCAACTTTTTAGAAGCGATTTTTTTTTTCATTTGAGTTGCATTTGACGCTGATGCAACTCCATTCAAAATAAAGGTTGCAATAAAAGATATAATGCAACCTCTTTGATAACAAGTTGCAAAATTTTATTATCACTGCAACTTTTTAATATAAAAGTTGTTATTTTTAATTAAAATTGTAATTTTTATATAGATATATGTAACTTTTGTTAAAAATATTCCATTTCTATATGTAATAATCATTGTTATTTTTAAAAGTTTCACTGTTGTTAATGAGAACCACTTAGTAACTTAGTATTATATACTATATTTTAAACATTCTTGCATATATTATATATACCTTTTATGATATTAGAAAAAACTTTATTAAAACTTAATTTTTTTATGTTTTTATACTTTTAACTAAATATTTACTATTACAATTATATTTTTTTTTGGTTTTAAACAATATTGTTGTATATATGTTGATATATATATATATATATATATATATATATATATATATATATATATTACATATATATTTCAAGCAAATATAATTTAACACATACATATTAATTTATATAGTTTCAGACGTTTTCTTTATTATATACAAACTTATAATTTATTTAACTTATATTGATCTTTACATATTGTTTTTTTTTAAATATAATCATTTTTATGCATACCACTTACTTGATAATTTTACAAAAACGTTTACTTTTTTTTATATAAGGTATAAATTTACTTTTATATAATATATTTATTCAATTTACGTTTAATCAAAAAAAATCTGGTTCTAACCCCTTCACAAGTCACAATCTACTTTTTAATTAAAATCCTTAGAATCCTCCCACAGTGAGGTACGCCGGTGAGCAGAAGTCCCATAAGGCTCCAACACTCGATTTCAGGTACTTTTTCGAAAACCGAGTTGATTACTTTGTTGTTCTTGGTACGCGTCTGTTTTAGAACGTTCTTACGTTTTCCATTGTGTATTTTGATTGTTTTCAAACAATATAATAATTTTAAGTTTAGTGCATCGAATTTGAAGCAACTACTTCTAATATGGTCCGATTAGCTCTTGATTATTCTACATTATGATTCATTTGTATAAATGCTCTAACACTTGTTGGTTCATGATTTGAATTTTAGTTCAGCAACTCATTTAACAAAAAACTTGCTTGTTCGTTTGTGTTTCTCAGAAGTGAACGTTTTGAAGTTGTTTAAAAATAGAATTATTTAGCCACTCAAGGTATTACTGCTATGATGCCTTTGAATTATCTAGGATGATAGCATGTATTGTACAAATTTGGTTTAATATTCTTATCATATTTCATTCCTTGATTTTCTTACTTGACGTATATATGTAGGATCTGAAGTTTCATTTCTTGTGAAAAAATATTTTTTGATGAATTTTAACAATCAATTCTGGTAGTGGTGTTGATTGGATTGTCTCATGTGATATTTTTATTACCAAGATATGCAAGATAAAATATTTAAATTGTTAGATGTCATTGTTTCACCCCATATTTTCGAATAATCTATTTAGGCCAACTTAGTTTACTTTACTTGTTCTCTTGAAATGTTATAGCCAAATTGTCTATGCACACCATTGGTTTGATAAACAAAACTTATGAGAGTTTGTGTCTCCAATTAATTGATGTAAACATCATATTTAGTTATTCAAAGGATGATGATGAAAGGGTGCAGGCAAGCATACAAATAAGTATGTTTCTATTGGTGCTCTGACACATGTGTGGGTTATTAATTATCAGATATCAATGTTAACATTTGCTATATATCACACTAGAGTTATGGAGAACTTAGCTGCTGAAGATGGATTTGGATCGAAGCTATGGTGGCTTGCAGGTTAGTGTATTTTTATTTATGTAATGATCAAAATAAGAACCAATTATCATGTTTAGCTATCAAATGAAATCAAAGTCACCTGAAATACAATACCATTGCATATAGCAAGATATATTTCTACTAAGGATCTAATCGCTAATGATGCCAGTTTAAAGAGCTTTAGGTGAGTTGAATCTGATGGGTGCGTGCGTATTAATACTTAATTATTACTGTTACATGATATTTTTTTGCTTTAAAGTGGAGTACGTTGGAGGTAAATTGTAATAGTATGTGTTCAAGAGTGATATGTAGATTTTACCGAGCTTTACTATTGAATCATATGGTTATGGTCAGTGTTAGTTTGATAGTCTTACGTATCTTAATAGTTAGTTTATATGCACATCAAACACACCCTTGGTCTTAGTTAGTTTATATGCACATCAAACACACCCTTGGTCTTATTTTTTTTACTTTATAACAAGCTAGCTTCACTACATGAAAGTTCAAGTAATACTAACATTTGGATATCATTATAAAACTGCTAACTGACTTTTAAGATGAAAATAATGAAATAGCAGATTCCATTTGTGATAATTTTAAATTAAACCTAGCATAATATAAGTCACAAGATTAGAAATTTTTTTTGAAGCATTTTTCTGAATGATTGGAGGCATTTAATTAGTTGTAAATGACTCTTATTTCATTCTTAATTCAGAAACCTATGAAGTTAAAAAAATAGGTATACTTACTTGTTGTTTTATATCCGAGTCAACTTTATGCTCCTCAATACGTGTTAATGATCACTTCTTTTAATATACGCATTATCATTTTTGGGTGTAATGTATGTGACAACCCGTCTTTTTATTTTATTTTATTTTTATTAATGACAATGGCTATTATTATAATTTACTAATAGCTAATTTATTATTCAATGTTACTAACAATAATAATAATAACAACTTACAAGTTGATCAAACTTAATTAACATAAGTGTTAACTTTATGAACTAAGGGGGGCCATGGTGTAAATTTGCCAAAAAACAAAACCATTTAAACCGGCCATCGTCCACCATCTCATCGAAAACCCTAATTCCACCTTCTGCCGTCGACTTCTTTTCCTTCAATTCTTCAAGGTAGCAATGGCGATACGGTGTGCCCTTCAATTTAAACAAAATCTCAAGGTAGCAATGGCGATGAATCGTTCCTGCTTCTACCAGCGGTTGTCATCTTGGTCTTCACTTGTATCATTGAAGCATTATCTCACTGTTCCTGCTGCTATAATTGGAGTAAAGGTGGACCAAATTCAGGATGAATCAGAGCCATTTAGTATAATCGACCCTCATCAAATCCCAGGGTTAGACGGTAGCTGGAGAAACAACAACTTATCTTGTCAAGTACTTGGACCCGGAATCCTTCTTTTGAAGAATTATGTCACCATCTTAGGCCAGGTATACATATAGATTCTTTCGATCTAGCTTGTGTGTTCATATATATATATAGATATATAGGGGCAACTAATTAATTAAATGGACGTTAAGTTGATCAGTTAATTGGTATGTATGATTTGAATTGGATCTTTTAGGCTGGCGTAGTGAATGCATGCCAAAAGTGGGGTGTTGGTCCCGCGGGGTTTTACGAGCCGTACAACCGATATGGACACAAGCTTCGACGACATATGACATGTTTTGGTCGAAACTGGGATCCAGTAACCATGTATAATAACAGTTGCACAAGTGATGGTTCCGAACCTCCTGCGATTCCGCATGAGCTTATTCATTTGTCTAATACTGCAATCAGTGATGCCCAAGCCCATCTGGATCAACTTCCTTCAATGTGCCCTGATGTTTGTGTCGTCAGTTTCTATTCAAGTGCTGGTCGAGTCGGCATTCATCAGGTTACTTTATATATATATATATATATATATATCAAGTCATCCTAATTATGTGATTCAAAACGTACAGTACTATGGGTGATTTTTAACGCATGCACAACATATACATAAAACATAATCCTAGCTAAATACACCCATAACTTACTTCATTTAAAATATATACATGCTTGTTTGTGTTTTATTGTAGGATTGTGACGAGAGCGCTGATAGTCTCAGTAGAGGATTGCCGGTTGTCTCAATCTCCATTGGCGAAACCGCGGAATTTTGGTACGGTGAAACTAGAGATGAAAACAAGCTAAGCAAGGTTCTCCTAGAATCAGGTGATGTGTTTATATTCGGTGGCAAGTCTAGACATATTTTTCACGGGGTGAAGCAAATCAGACATTCAACATCTCCTTTGGAACTACTAAAAGCAGTCAAGATTAGACCCGGTCGTCTAAATGTTACTTTAAAACAATTTTGAGCCCTTCAATTCCTTCAACCGAGTGCCACCACCACTATAACCGTTACCTTATTTTTTCTATTTTTTAGCTCGAGTAGATTATCGTTTCACTGCACTTTCTTCTTAGTCATGTTCTACTATACCCACTAATTATTTGGTTTCACATTGACTTTTGGCATTGTTTCAATTAACATTTGATCGAATTGATTACAAAACTGGAGTAATTATTTCTGTTTTTGTTAGAATGGGATGTACGTAATCAAACAACTCCACTAACCAAAAGTCTAATTTGGCTAACTAATGCTAAAATGTATCCCTATATTTTCTTTCCTAACTAATGCTAAAATGTACCCTAGGTGAAAGAACATTAATGTGTTTTGTCACAAAAGTTGAATCTAAAACAAATACATACACAAGTTCTTCAATCTCAAACATTGTAACTCAAGTACATAGCCCAGCATCACCAATTTTAATTAGCCCAACCCAAGTGCAATCTAGTAACAAATACATAAATTAACATTTATGTTATATATTATGGTTGTCTTGTTACCTGCAAATTAGATGAATTAAATGCAACCAAACCTCCCTGACATACCATGACGGAGTAGTAACCTATCGCATATCTAAGCCATATTGCTTTACTTGTTCTTTATAAAGAAGCAAAAAACGTATTTCCAGTTTATAAATACTAAAATTGAACGGTTAAATGTAAAGCATCTTCTTTGTCCCGGTGCTCCGTATAAATTGAACCATATATTTGAATGAAGCTATCAATCACAAATAAAACAAATATTTGAAGAGTCCTCATGATGTTCATCAATTGGTATTGGTATCAACTTTCATTTAAAAAATAAAAGATTAATAATATCAAATTTCATCATTTTAAGGATTAAGGGCAAGCGATCATTTAAAAAAATAACTTATAAAAATAAAAGTGATTAGAAAGGCGAAAAAAATAAAAAAAAAGTAAAGTAATAAAATAAAAACAAGAAAGGAAAAAAATAAAAGATAGTGAAAATTACAGATTTCGTCTTTTAAGGGGTAAGGACAAAATGATATTTTACAAAAAAAACTAACTGGAAAAGTCAACTTTTGTTAAAAGAAAGCGTGATAAGTTTTCAAATAAAAGATGTTTAGTGTACTTATTAAAGTTTAACGACAAGATCCATAATTTTAGGACTTAATTACACGGATGATCCCTTTGGTTAGGCCTGATTTTACTTTTGGTTTCTAACTCTTTGAAATTACAAGGTTTGTCCAAAATTTTGCACAAACAAAACAAACTTGTTCCCTGAAGTGGATGTCCGTTATTTTTTCAATTAATATTTTAGAAAAGATTAAAATACCCTTGTATTATTGTCTTATTCCGGCGGCCCTCCAACTCTGGTAGTCTACCGCTGCAATGAAAAATAATGTTATCTTGATCTAGATGTGATGTTTATCAACAATAACTCATTCAAATATTTGTGGCTATCTAACAAGAACAAGAATTCATTTAAATTAGTGAGTGGATGGAATGAATTTTGAGAAGTTGGAATTTGTTTGTTACGACCGCTATTAGTTTGTGTTTGATGGATGCTCAAGAAATGACTCGGACAACAAATCTAAAAAAAAGGACTTGGTCGATCAGCATCAAAACAAAGGGTAGTCAGTCGGTTGACTCGGTCAGCAACACCATTTTTACAAAACAAACACGCTGACCGGCTGAAAATTTCTGATCGGGTCAGTGAGTCAGATATTTTGATCGGGTCAGAAGCAATTTAAACAACCCCTTAATCAGATAAGGAGAAATATACGAGAATAGGATAAATATGGACTTAGATTTATAGACTTATGAACTAGGTTAACTATTATATTTTTATGTGGTTTGAACCAACCAACTGTAAATAACATTTATAAGATACATTTAAAATATGTTATTCAAAAGTAAAATTCAAATATTACGGTCGTGACATACAAAACAACTGTAAATGACAATTGTTTATAAAACCAAACTTCTTTAAATAAACCAAATAGACTTGGAAATAAATCAAATTAATATCAAATAAAACGACCACTTTAAATAAAACGCTTGATGATGAAAATAGAAACTTATATATAAATTATAGAGTAAGTTACTATTTTATTCACTAAGGTTTGTTCAAAGTAATCATATTTATCCAAAAGTTTAAAAATAATCTTTTTAGTCGAATAGATTTATTTTTGTAACAATTTTAATTCGGTCCATTGACATCGTTAGTTTTGTTTCGTGAAGTTAGTGTAAAAGGACTATAATACCCCCTCATAGCATAACAAAAATTATACAAATACATCATCCCTACCCCCTCTTTCTTCACATTTCTTGTCATTCTCTCTACTGTAATCATCGTCAGATGAACCAACCTCTACTGTCGTTTGAATCCACCGGCGCGTGAGCATCCTCACCTCTCTATCTTTTATCTCCCTCCTCCCCTCTATTTCTCTCATCACACACCACCATCTCCTATGAATCACTCGCCATAATAACATTGCCATCAACAACAAATTCCTGTTACCGCTAATTGAGACCATACATCCCTTGGATTATGGCTATTATTTGGAGGTTCTGTATAGACATTTTTCCAATTTAGATTTGGGATTCTACCTAGTTTAAGTTTATTTACGGCTTTAATCAGGTTCCCATAATCTCCATTACACCTTGAATACCATTATTTAAATTGATTTTTAAAATATATAAAAGAAAAAAGTTTGACGGTCAATAATAAAGATGCTAAAACTTTCTTGTACCAAAGATTATAAATAATATAATATTAATGATATGATAACGTTTATCTTTATCTTTTTCAATAATGTTTGTTATTAATTGAGAAAAGAGTATTTGTAGCATTTTAATTAACAAAGAACTGGCCAGTTTATCTATCATGACGTAGTAAAAATCATGATTATCCAGGATTAACAATCAATTACGTGAAACAATCAAAGTTTAATATTGTTAATCGCAAAGTAATTTATGTTGTGAAGTACCTCAAATACGATTATTACGTGCATAATACAATACTTTGGTCGTTAAATCACATCAAAAGCACTAAATTAACATACATACATACATTTTCAAATGAGATGAGATAGTTAATAACTTAAATAACATCAACTGATTAAAAAGGAAATATATAATAGTTACATGATAGATAGATATATTATCCGGTACGTACGTCGGCTAACATTAGTTATATATATCTACGTACGTACCCAAAAGGCATACATATAGATATAGATGATCCTTAAGATGAAGCTTCCGCCTTCACACGATATGTGTGAAGGCAGTAAGGATTTTTTTTCTTTAAGGCCGCGGAATCGCAGTGTTTCAACGAACTCCATCCACTCATTTGGGCTATTTTTTCAACATTCCAAAATGAGTGATGGGTCTTTTGGGATTCGTGTTTTTGATTTTTGAAGTGAGTGAAAAGTCAAAAATACCCCTAGTCTTAGAATTTTTGACTTTTGAAAAGTATTTTTGACTTTTCACCCGCTCCAAAAACCAAAAGCACTTTTAATAAGCAATCCCAAACACCCTCTCTGTCTTCGTATATAACTTTTTGAGACATTCATTTGACCCTAAACTTATTAATAATTTTTTTTAACAATTTTTTAAATTACCCCGATACCCGAGTGAGTTTTTTTGAGAAGGAATTTTAACTGTACATACTGATTTTTTACGTTTCAAACCTGACTTAACCAATAATATCATCAAAGAAGAAACCTATCATCATGAGAAAACTCTCTTGAGTTATTTTAAACTTGAAACCTAAAAAATCTCAAGCTTTAACCATAACTTATATACCATTAGATCAAAAACCATTCGTAATTTAACTTATTATATTAACTATACAGGGATCTGAGTTGGTATATGAAAGTTATGAGTTTGAGTTTTGTAACATCAAAGTATCTTATATTATTTATGTGTCATCTGGTGGTCTAGTGGCAGAAACTTTGCTTCTAGGTGCACTATTACGAGGGAGTTTCAAGATATCGACATTATGGATTATAATATACATATGGGTGTATTATAAGAGTAGTAGTATGATATATTTGTCGTTTATAATAAAATTATGTGTCATTTATGGGTTTAGTTAATAAATAGAGATAAATGACTATGTGAATCACTGCTCTAAAAAAACTATAGCTTTTTAGTAATTTCTTTTTTCTCATTCTCCTAGTTTGAGCGTATTATTTAGCATTTTGCAAACTAAAATCACCAAAAATCATCTTATATAGGGTAAATTTTGTATCGTGGGGTAGAGGGGTAGTGTTATATCCACACATGTTATGCATTATTTGTGCGTTACATTTTGTTTTGTTTTCTTGTCAAAAAATGCGAATAAGGTTTATTAGAACGGTCAACTAGCATAGTTATTAAATCTTACTTCTAAAGCTATTTCCTTTTTAAAATATTTTAGATTTTTTACTATAAATTTTTTTACGAGTTCATTATTTAAATCCTAAGTCATGTTTATGTTGCAATGTGCTATGTGCAACCACGTTAGTGTCCTTAAGACAATGCATGTAACGAATTTCAACATTGTTTACGAAGTTACAAATGTATCTTTTAGCACGGTAGTGTCATCGTATGATCCCCTATCGCGTGGGGTGAAAAAATCCTCTCACTTATATTTGGATATACATTCAATACTTATATTAAATGCTACTCAAATGTATTATTGATATTTGAACACATTCAATACTTATATTAAATCCTCGCACTCAAAGGTATTATATATACTATTAAACTTATATGTCGGTGTGCACAGTAGTTTTAGTATTTTTTTTTATTAAATTATTCACTTTTAATTAAATAACATTTAATTCCAATTGCAACACTAAAGCAAAGATAGTTCACATGATAGCTCCCCTAATTTATATCCATATGTTTGTGGTTCGAGACTTTGCATGGCTTCTTATCTTTTCAATCTTTTAGTGGTGGGATTTTTTAATTATATTAATATCAATATTAATCGACATATTTAGATTATTTTATTTACACGTTCATATTTTTTACCTTTTCTTTCTTTGAAATTCTTTAAATTTATTAGATTTTTATTAATTCAATGTTGATAATTAAATTTTAGACATGATATTGTATAACATTTACGAGTATACCATTTTGATGCGTTTACGTTTATCTATATATCGATGTAAATTTAAATTCAAATAGAGTTGGGCTTCTCATTATAGTATTAATAGTTTAACTTTAGAATATTTAAATTTTTAGTAACTTTTAAAATATAATTTGTATATATTTCAAATATATCGGTTTGAAACACTTATGTTTATCTATGTTTTGGTGTAAGTTTTATTTAAAATGATAATTTATAGGTCATCAAAACACAAACATACAAATCGTTAAAACTACTACAAGGTTTCGTTTCTTATATGGTTATTTTGTTTTCCTCTTGCAAACTTTAACATATGATATAATATAAAATTCTTAATCTTTATTGTAGTGTCCTTGATTTCATCAAAATTTTGACGTGATTTTTTGTGGAGTGTATATAATGTACAAATCATGAAAATTAAGCATTACAAATCTTAGCACCCCGCTGCAACATGCGGGTTATGTTACAAAAGAACTACACGGAAACACGCGGGGTTTAAATTCTAGTTATTGATTATTCTTGATTAGAGCACATTTAATATTTGAACACTCTATAGTTATTGTGCAGAAGTTATTGAACTTGTTGTTTTAAGACTACTTTTAATTAAAATCTAAATACCAGTGTTTTGGTTTAGTGGTTAAAAGGGAGATGGAATATGTTGCCTCTCTTGAATGTCTAAAGTTCAAATATTAACATGGGTGAATATTACTAACTTGATGATACTAACAACTAACCACTAATATGCCGTAATAAAAATACTTTTATGAGAAACAAATATCAAATATCATACTACTAAACCATAAAATCATTGATCATCAAAAAATGTACGTGTCTCTCCAAATAGATGTTCAGTTCTTATTACAATTAGACGGAAAGTAAATTTTATTAAAATAGATTAATACTAAATCAGCGCATTCAAATTTATAAAAAAAAAAATATCTCAATCTTGAAGGGATGTTTTTACTCGCTAATTTTTTTAACACCAGTTCTAATTAAATTTCAAAATTTCTGTCTCTTTTGGGCATTTCAAGTCTTACAACTAGGTCACATTTAAGGTAGTGTCGGCATAACATGTTAGACATGATATAATACGACACGAACACATTAACAGTTGGTACAAACAAAACACGATAACTAATTGTTTTATTTTTTTTCAAACATAAACACAAACTTGTTTAGAGAAATAGGTTACACGATAAAACCTTGCTAAAAAACATGACATAATCAAATATTTAGTCTGAAGAGACATTAGGCAAAGAGCGAAAACTCTTGTCAATAGTATTGTGTTATTTATATGTGATAAACCAGCGTGGCAAAAAATGAGATTTCTAAAGTTTAAATAAATGGTTAATAGGTTAATAGATGTTTAACATGTTTAAACTCAATTTTATCGTGTCTTAGATGTGTCTATATTACACGTCTAACTTTAGTTTAAGGTGAAATTTAACTCCCCAAATAAGAATTTGATGTTTATATAATAAAAATGATTTAACAATTTACCTTTTAATTTCCGTGTTGGGATGAACAAGCAAACTTGTTGCAAATGTAAATTATAAAAAGCCTAGGGGTAATATCGGTATTTACATTCGATGTAAACCAGTTACAGTCGAGCGTCAGCCGAAAGCGACAAAATCGAGAAAATTTTACAACACAGATTTTCTTAAACTTTAAATAAAGTTTATTTTATGAGAAAATTACCTATTTGATCGATTGAACAACTAAAATTATCAAAATAATCAGTCAAATATTAATTTTATTAAATAAACAACCAATCAAAACACCCCACGTGTCACCCCTCGCCTACGTGGCGAGGGATATCCATAATACCTCGTTGACAGCGAGGTATTTACATATTCCCTCGCCCACCAACTAGTGGTGTACAAATCGGTTTTTGTGGCCAAACCGGTTCGGTTTCAAACCGGACCGGTTTGGACCGATTTTTTTTTCAACCGGTTTGAACCAATTTTTTTTTCAACCGGTTCGGTTCCTAAACCGGTTTCAGGACTAGGATACTCAAACCTATCGAACCGGTCCGGGCCGGTTTGAAAACCGGTTCGTGCCCAAACCGGTTAGGGTTTTAATTTTTTTAAAATTCAATTTTTATGTTTTGAAACGGCCAAACAGTGCTCATGCGCCCAAACAGTCCTCATGCGCCCAACACTTAGCCAAATTTCAGTCCTCATGCGCCCAAACACTTTGCCAAATTTCATAATTTTTCACACAACAAATTCTTCAAAACTTGTTCAATTGATCTAAAATATTATTTATTAGATATTAAAAAATAAAACATTAATTAAAAATATAATTATGATTTATGATACATAAAAAATTAGATATGATTATTTATTTGTATCAAAAATTACATAAAATGTAAGATAAATATACTATTCAAAACATATAAACAATTCAAATGACCTAAAGTCCTAAACGTTAATATTCGCCACTAGAACCCGAGCTATTTTGAAGGAACTCGTCATATGCCGCTTCATCATCGGTCATTCCGAGTGTCAATCCATCATCTACTTCTTCTTCATATATTTCGGCTTCATATTCTAATTCTCCTTCAAGTGAGCATTTGTCTTGTATTCTTTCAGCTGCATACAAATAATCATTCAAGCAAATACACATTTCAACGGATTTGAGAGTGAGTCGGGTTCTTCATATTGATATAATCCTGCCACTAACAGAAAAAGCAGATTCCGAAGCTACCGTGGAAGCTTGGACGGTTAGTAAATCTCGGGCCATGGTGGATAGGATTGGAAATTGATCTTCCTTACCTTTCCACCAAGCCAGCAAGTCAAAATTTTTAAAATCTTGTGGAGTCATGGTGGATAAAAAGTTTGTTCCACCATACCTCCTAAGTTCACTACTCGAAGTGTTACCACGTTGACGTTTATTACATTCATCTCTTAAAGTATTGTACAAAGCAAACATTGGATCACTTGAACCTTCGTCATATGCCGCATAGACTCATGTATGTTTGATGTTTCACCATATTTTGCTAAATAAACATCAAACATTTTGCCTAAATGTGTGTTAAAATTTGTTTTGCACTTTGAGTATAATATGGGTTTTCTTCTTCTAAATCCAAATTAAAAGTAATTTTATCAAGTAAAGTTTCAACCCCCGACGTATTTAAACAAGGGTTTAAGGCGGCGACACATGTAATAACCGGAGGCATTTTTTTAAAATATTTTTTTCATTTTTTCTTTCATTTGTGGTATCATATCCGAATAAGGTCTACCCCTACAGGACAATTCATTTAATTTTAAAGTCATTAAGTAAATTTGGTGAAGTACTAATGGACTTGTTGGATAATAAACTCCAGAAAGACAAGTAGTTGCGGTTTTAAAAACATTAAGCATTTTCGTTATTTCTTCAATAATAGCCCAACCCGATAAATGGTAAGTCGAAGCCTTTCCACGACTCACCAAAGTATTATGAAAGGCTATTAAATTTTCTTTTTGGTCAATAGCATTTTCAAACATGTTACAAGTTTAATTCCATCTTGTAGGTACGTCCCAATTCGGACCTAAACATTTGGAATTTGCGTCTTTACAAAACTTGCGATACCCACTATATCTTTGGTTACTACTAAAAATATCACGTAACATTATTTTAAAACTATCTTTTACCGTTTCAATAGTTTTTAAACCGTCTTGAATGGCTAAGTTTATGATGTGCGCAACACATCGACTATGAAAAAACACATCATCACAAATTGGTTTATATTTTAATTTTAGATGTTCTATCGCAAGCGTATTATTTGACGCGTTATCAAAAGATATAGAAAATATTTTATTTTCTAATTTATACGTTTTAATAACTTTATCAATAAGATAAAAAATGTTTTGCCCGGTGTGAGGATAATCAAACAATTCAAACGCAATCATACGTTTCATCATTTTCCACGAATCGGGTTCAACCCAATGGGCGGTGACACAAATGTACGAGTCCGGTGAACCGTGCGGAGTCGACCAAACGTCGCTAGTTAAGTTACCGGTTTGTAAATTTTCAAAATAAGATATTAATTCATTTTTAGCTTTTTTCCACATTTTTAAGCAATCTCTTCTAAGTGTAGCACGACTTACATGTGTGTATCGTGGTTGGAGAGTTCGTTGAATTAGCCGAGTCAAACGTTCATTGTCGAAATATTTGAATGGCAAGCTTTCTTGAATTACAAAATACGCCATTTGCTCACAAACCGCATCAACGTCATAATCCCAAACATTCCTTCGCTACCACCACGTTGCTTGACCTTGAGACGGTTCACCTTTCAAAGCCTTACAATATTTATTCGCAATGTGGTTTTTCAAAGTTATATTTGCATCTTTTTTGAAAAACTTATGACAATACTTGCAACGAGCTTTGTTTGGACCGCTAGCCATTTGACATAAATCGTAATTGCACCATATTTCGGGGTTCCTATTCGTAGGAAGGATTGCTACCACCACGTTGCTTGAAGACGCATCACAACCAACGGATAACTGAGCACTTGATGAAGCCATTTTTTGAAATGAACGAGAGTATTGAGAGTTTTTTTTCGAATTGAACGAAAGTATTGAGCGTATTTGAGAATAAAGAGCGTTTTTGAGAGTAGAGAGTGTTTGAAGTTGTTGTGGTTCAACCAAAACATCCAATACATATTTATACTAGCTTAATGGGGGGTATAATGGTAAAAAAACAACAAAAAAACGGTAAAAACGGCTATAAAACAGCTACATAGCCGTTTTATAACGGCTAATTTTTGAAATCCGGTTTGGGAACCGGTTTTAAAACTAGACCGGTTTGAAACCGATTTTAACCCCCTAAACCTAAAACCGCTTGTGGAACCGCCGGTTCAGATCGGGTCTGAACCGGTTTGGGACTGAAACCGGTTTCGGTTTTTCTGCCCATCTCTACCACCAACCACAATCCCTCGCCCACCAACCACCACCGAACCCAATCTCTCGCCCAGTGTCACATCCGGCGAGGGAATATGGGTATCCCTCGCCCACCAACCCCAATCCCTCGTCCGTATTTACCAAAATACCCTCCCTCGCCCATTAATTTATAAAAAATTATTTAGTTTTTTAATCAAAAAAACTGATTTTTTAATATTTTACACATTAAAATTTTATTTTATTTTTTCTTAATACAACTTACCCTCTATAAAATTATCATAATACCCCCTTTCTGTCATTAATTAAAAAATTATATATTTTTAACTAAAAAAATCTAATTTTTTATTGTTTATTAAATATTTTAAAATTTTAATTTATTTTTGTTTTCCCCTATATATATGCTTATTCTCTTCCAAACCCCTAACCAAAAAATTATACATTTCTCTTAATTTTTATTCTTCTCAACCTTCTTGTTATTCTTACAAACCTTTTACATTATTTTCAACATTCATTCTAAATCCCTGACCAAAAAATTATGGGGTAATTACCAAAATAAACAAGTGACCAGTTAAACTTCAAATAATAACCTTTGACTAAAACTTTTACAAAAATAACCATTGATCACACTAATTTGATTGGAATTTTTTTTTACATAAACACTCCTATTACTTTAAAACTTTTATTTTTCTACCCTTCTAAAATGTAGGTTCTCTAATATTAGAAAAATAAAAGTTAATATTAATTTTAAGCTTTTTTAACACTTTATAAACATAAAGTCGTAAATTCAATTTTTTGTCGATTTTGAAGTTTCTTAAAATTTGTGTATCATAAAGAAATTTCTGTTTTTTTAGTGTACTCTTTATTCATTTCTTGAACTATTTTTATATTAATTTAAATCTTTTCCAGAAAAGTTAAGGGTAAGTTTTTTTTATAAATTTTAAGTTTTATGATAAGTACATGAAATGTTTTAGCTTTTACGTTTCACATTTTTATTTCTTTTTTTAGTTTTTATAAATATATATGACCAAAAGTTTTTATAAAAAAACAATATAAATTTAAGTGGTCACTCGTCGAATCAATTGAACAATATAAAATTTTAAAATCATACATATATCTAATCTGTAACAAAATAAGACAATATTATTTGTTTTGGTATAGATTTATAATTCTAATAAAATTTAAAAACTTAAATGAATAAAATATGGTGCATAAATGCTAAATTACTCTGAAAATAAAATTTTCAAGAAAGTAACAAACTTTTTATTATTTAATACTTTTTGTATGTTGTTACATATGTTATCTTTCATAGTATTTATATATAGAAGATAAAATAAAATAACTAAATTTTCTTTAAAAACTGAGAAAAAAATCTTTTAATATTTTTACCCAATATCCTTTATTTTAACATTTTAAATATAATATAAATTTATATAATTTATTAAGCATGTGATTCTCCGAATGTTTTCTAATTAATTTGTATTTATAAAGTGTTTAATTAAATTTTTTAAATATTTTTGTAATTTTAAATAGCTTGTAATTTTTATTGTTATTTTAAAAGGTGGTTATTTTTTCATGATCAAATGTTTAAAGAACAAAAAATTTAGTGGGGGTGAAAGTGAAATAAAAGGAAAGAGGAAGGGTGTATGCATGTTTAAACAATATGATGAGGCGAGGAAGAGGTCAACAATCTCGCATGGTGTCGAGAAATAAAAATCTTTTCTTAGATGGCGAGGTTTTTTTTCAAAATCTCGCCACTCCCCTCGCCATCAGTCAAACCTCGCCCCACCCCTCGCCATCAGTTTTCATCCCTCGCCTCGATTTTCTCCCGATTAGACTTGTCAATTAAAAAAAGGATTGACTTAGGCGAGGGACGGGTCAAATCCCTCGCCTGAAAAGGTGTGCTCTCGCTTGCAGGGGCGAGAGATGGGTCAAATCTCTCGCCGAATCCCTCGCTTTTTTTTTTTAATTTGTTTTTCACACGTGGGCGAGAGATGGAGGCGAGGGATTATGAGTTTTCCTCGCCGATGGCGAGGAAAAAGTTAAAATGGTCATTTTCAAGAAATTTTTTAGTCAATAGTTAGTTTGTAATTTTGGTTGGTTAATTAGTCAAATAGGTAATTTTCCCTTATTTTATTGCAACAAGTTGTTAGCATGTTAACAATATTTTATTCATACTATTATTATGTTTCTGTATTTTCGATAAATAAACCAACATATGTACGTTTTAAAACTGTATATTTGTAGAATAGATAGTTCTAGTGGTTAAAATATTCTTATTCTCAAAAATAAGAAGGTTGGCTAACTAAGGAATGGGGCGAACATAGGTGGTTTCCACACCTATTTTAACTTGTTTAACGAAACCCGTCCCCAGTAGAATGAAATATATTGTAAACTAGTTTTTTTTTTACTCGTTGCACGTGGCGGTTGCGTTGTATACGTCGTGATAAAATATAAATTACAATCGATGTGACTCGTTGCGAAACTAAATTTACGTTGAAACGTATTGTAATTCGAATTTATACAGTCGAATTAAAAACATGTTATATATGAAGGAATTCAAGTGATACTCGGGAATAATTCTGTGAACGTAATACTTCTTATTGATAATCAACATGCCTTTAAATAGGCTTACAAACTCACTCTAAACAGAAAACAACTACTTCCTCCTAACTCGACTGAATCTTAACAAACTACTAAGACTTATTCAACATAACAACTAATCTGACCGTTAACTAGCTAAACCCACGTGCATGCTGCTGACTGAACACGTGTATAATTCAAGATTCTTCTCATGCTTCAACATCCTCCCCTAAACTTAGCTTGGACAAGCTGAGTTTATCTCTATGACCCCATGGCTTCCCGTATCCTCTTGAAGTCGTCCAGCTTTAACGGTTTGGTCATCAAATCTGCCAACTGGTGCTTTGTGTCACAGAATCTTAGCTTCACCACTTCTTGACTCATCAAATCCCTTAGGTAGTGATATCTAACATCAATGTGCTTAGTCCTCCTTAGCATCACCGGATTCTCCGACAGTTTGATTGTAGAGGTGTTATCACACATAATTTTCATTGCTTCATCTTGTACTCATTGGCGGAGCTTGAACACTCCCGTAATTTTCTTATTCTTAACCTTTGCCGATGCTTTTACTTCACCCAGATCCTCCAACAGCCCTTTGATCCATTTGCACAATTTGTTGCAGCTACGTATTCAGCCTCAGTTGATGAGAGGGTTACAATCTCCTGCTTCCTAGAGCTCCAGCAATCTGCTGACTGCTGCTCCCTCATATAAGAATAAATATCCAGAAGTACACTTTCTATCTTCTAGATCTCTTGCATAGTCATTATTAATGTAGACTTCTAGCTTCCTTGTGGTCTTTCAGTACTTTAGTACTCTTTTTGCAGCCTCCCAATGTTCTTTCATGAACCTAGATAAAAGACAAACTAGTATTCCTCCCTTACTCCTTGCTTGGTCAACCTTGTCCCGGGTACAATTGGATTCTCCACTGGATGTGAGTTTTGCATCTTGAACCTTTTAATGATCTCACTTGCATCTTTATTGAATTCACATACGTGAGTTTTGGTTTGGGCCATTCAAGTAGAGCCCGTTCATTAAATTATTATTATTATTTTTTTTTTTTTAAGGATTATCTGACAGTGATAGTGTTTCATAATTCAGATATTAATCCAAATGAGTTTGATTGTTTGAAGATTAATCCCGAATCTGATACGTTTTTGTTTGTTTTAGGTTAGATTTTTTGTTTGAGATCCACAAATTCTACAAAGATAAACCTACTTGGGTTATATGTCGCCGGTGTATATACATCGATTTGCGGCGTTCTGTTAAAAAATGATTTCGTTCGATGGTTCTTTTTGTTTGACTGACTTTGGATTTAGTTTGCAAGGTTTAACATGTTGATGTTATATATTTTGGGTTTGATTCACAAGGATTGTTGTTGTTTTCAAATCGTAGTGGCAAGAATGTGAAACTTTCTGTCCGTGAGTTTGGGTTAATTAGATAAGCAACAATGAGCATTTTCCAAAAAAGATCAAGTTTGGTTTAATCTAAAACCTCCTGGTGGTTATTTTGGAGTTTAATTAAGATTGCAATGACTAGCAGATTCCAATTTTGTGATAGTTATTGGAATTTAATCAAGATTCCAATGACTTGTTATTTTATTTGAAATCAAAAATTACAATGGATAATTTCATGGTGAACTAAAAAGTTAAATTTTAATAAGTTAGAAAAGTTTGAGAGATATAAAAAAAGCTTAACCGGAAAAATAATCAATTCAAAAAGAAGCCAAAATTATTTTTATATCTTGAATAATAAACAAATAAAAGATAATGGTTTTGAATCAAATAAAGTTAACACTAAAAGTTTGTTCATATAATCAAATAAGTTGATGGGCAACGGTTCAAGTTACAACCAATTAATTGGATGTTTACAAGTCGAGAAAAGTCCATTGGGCCGTGAAATAAATGAAACCCGGTCTTTGGGTATCGATTTGGATTCAAAAGATCCATTGATTAATAAATATAATTCGGTTGAGAATTATGTATTTTTTTTTTCTGGGTTCTTTTATGTACACGATGATATGATTGTTCGAGGGGTAGAATCAGGAGCTACGAGTGATGTGTGCAAAGATTTAAACAGGTTGAATGAATTTAAACCGCTTGATATGGATTTGTACTAAGAATGGAGAAGGTATTAACCGAGCCTATCAAATGATTTAAAAAGTTTGACTTGTATATATGTCTAAAACTATTATTATTAGATTGTGTTGTATATTCCAAGTATTCAGGAAAACTTAATAATATCACTTTTGGCGTTGGTTTTACTAGTTAGATTTAAGTATAACTGATTTGGCTGAAAATAAAAGGTTTATTTACAAAGTGTGAGATTATTCTATAAAGAGTATTTTTGTTACAAAGTGTGAGAAAACACAATG
The DNA here is from genome assembly GCA_025506505.1 of Flaveria sonorensis. Classification (NCBI taxonomy): domain Eukaryota; kingdom Viridiplantae; phylum Streptophyta; class Magnoliopsida; order Asterales; family Asteraceae; genus Flaveria; species Flaveria sonorensis. The sequence continues at coordinate 51,896,629 of CM046430.1, forward strand.
AGGCTAAAAAGTCAAAAAAAAAATATACACAATCTAAATCGAATTTCAAAAAAGTACTTCGGAGTCTCTGTTTCTCTCGTCCCCCACTTTCAGAAAAAAATAAAAAAAAATTCATTGTGTCTTTTATGACACAATGACGTTTTGTGTATTTCATAAATGACACAATAAAAAACGTTATTATTATTTTTTTTTTGTTTATTTTTTTCTTAGTGGAGACGTCTAGGGGAACAAATGCTCAAAATTATTTTTTTAAAATTTGATTTAGATTGTGAGATATACTTTTTTTGTGATTTTTTTAACTTATTGTGTCTTATCACATTTTGTATCAAAACTACAATTTGTATTTGAATATCTTTCATTTAAAAAAATATACTTTGTATTTAAATCTCTTTCATTTACAAAAGTTATGATTTTGAGTTTGAAAACCAAATGATTCATAACTCAAAAATGATTATTTAATAATATATATTGATTAAATTGACCCATAATATTTTATTATTTTAAAGTTAACAATTCTACTTCTGTAATAAGTATAGCGAAACTGAAAAGATTTATATCAAGGGTTATATTTAATAAATAAAATATTAAATATGATAAAAAATTTAAATATAAAAATAATATTTTAAGTTAAGATATGATTCATGTATGATTAAAAACTATAAGTAATAAAATAATAATAATAACTTTTTAAACTTCTTTTCTTTTTAAATAACATTTTGTTTAAAAACAAATCGTATTAAAAATGTATTCTTAAAACAATCTTATTATAATTCTCAATTTTAATTATTTTTGGTTTCTAAAAAATCTACTTTTTAAAATTTACTAAATTTAAAATATTTCCTATTTTTGAAAAAGTTTGATGTGCTAGAAAAAAACTTATTTTATAAAAAACTGTTTTTTAAAAATAAATTAATAAAAAGATCTTTTTAAAATTACTAAAAACTATTATAAAAAAATAAATAATATTAATAGTAATTAAAGTAATTATTTAATAGAATAAAGAATTTTTTTTTTAATAAAAAGTAATGTGTTGTTATCGCTTGTTATTTCTAATTACTCTGCTATCAAAGTAAAAAGATATGTTATAAACTTTTAATTTCAACTAAGTTAACTATATTCAAGAATGTAATGAATCGACTATATTAAAATAAATCACTTCCCGAAAATAGCTTCTCGTGTCACAAGTCCAATCCCTCGAACCCACAACTCAGCCATCTCAACACCACCCTCGCACACAAAATGCACCTCCTTGTTTCGAGTCGTAACCACCCGAAACAACCCCGCTTCATCGCGGTCCGCCTTCTTCCTCCGGTTCCACCGGAATGACGGGCTTGGGCCCACCTCGGCCCATTTACACACCACGTTTCGCCTGCTCGATTTCCCCCACCTCAATAAACCGTTCCCTTCCACCATAACCAAATGTTTGCTATGCGGACACCCTCTGCCCTCTTTACAATGTTTCTTGACCCGACCCCCGCACAACACTAGCCCGCGAGCCAAGTGGTCCAGTAGAACATGTTCAGCATCATTCCCTACACCACGCGCACGGGCTAGCATAAGGGCAGTTTCATGTTTTGCATTCTCGATGTCACAAATGGCTCCTTTCGAGATTAAAAGCTCGCATATCTTTCCGTACCCGCCTCTCGCGGCTAACATAAGTGGTGTATATCCGTCACTGTTAGGGGTATTTATGTCATTTATGTCAATTTCAGCGTTGGTTAGTTTCTCCACAGTGTCGTAATCGCCTTTAGAAACCGCTCGATGGAGGTTGTAAAATGTAATCTTACTAGAATTGGGGGTGCCCTTAGTAAGAGCATATTCGAGAACAACTTTCTCAAAGGCACCACAATCTACACTTGCTTTTGACAAACTAATTGCGGTTTCACCATATTTGTTTTCAAGATTCACATCGGCTCCGGCATAAACAAGCAGCCTAAAGGCGTCCACGTGGCCATTTATAACCGCCACCATAACCGCCGAGTACCCGTTTTCGTCTTGTTCGTTAAGGTCAATGACACCTGTTTGGTCAACGATCTTTTCCAAAGATTCGATGTCATTTATTCGTGTCACAAACATCAAAGTAGAGAATATTGAAGCGTCTGAGGAGTAAAGTACCGTCCCGGTTCGGACCACCTCTAGAATAGCTTGTCTTAACCCTAGTGTCCATCGAACCGAACCCGCAATTGACTGAACACATTGGTTAGCCATATTGACCAAACCGAAATCAGCACCGGACCGAGCCAAAAGCTTAAGACAATCCACATGTTTATACCTTGCACATATCATCAATGCGGTTTCACCTGATCCAGTCCTTGAATCGAGGTCACAACCCGCATTGACCAAGTGGCTCAACACTGTGTAGTAACCTAACCGTGCAGCCAAATGGATTAACCGGGACCCGGTTCCTTGGACGGATTGGATCGCGAACTCATGGTCCGCACCGTGGTTTAGTAAAAGCTCAATTGCTTTTAAATTTGCACAAAGGATGGCATGATGGATGAGTGTTCTTCCAAAATGAGGAATGTTAGGGGAGATGTGTTGCAAAAGCATGGTTAAGATCGAACCGGTTTGTTCAAAATACTCGACGGCGCACCATGTGATGTTGTATGGCTCGGCTAGCCCCGCGCCTACTCGGAACTCTTCTCCTGTGGTCAGGTCCCATGACCATGCGCCTAGGCTCACCTTGGTGTCTGTTCTCGCACCAGCCTGGTTATAAAAACAACATTAGTGTGGTGCTATTTGATTTTGTACCTAAAGTATCGCCATCGGTCATTGAACTGATAGTCTTTCAACGGTGATAGTTTAATGTGGTCGTATATATTTTAAATTTCGAAATATAGAGATGTATTACCTTTTTTAACAATTTATATATGAAACTAATTTCAATAATACGAAGATTGAAGAACTAAAGTCGGTTAAAATATACTCAATCAAACATGTCATTTAGGTGGTTTCTAGTCTGATCTTAGTACTGAGGTGTCAATGGTAAAAAAAAGTTTAATTCATTTTGACTCAACTCAAAATATACAATGATCCGGCCTCTGACCACCCATTTTCACGACTCGCAAAATTTTGTTCTAAATTGTTCATAATATTTCACCTGTAAGAGAAGCCGAACAATGGTGATTTGGTGATTAACTGTGGCGGCAACAAGGGCGTTACAACTAACGTTGGCATGTAGAAAGGGCATGGATGACCGAAGCAAAACTCGAGCAGTTCCATTTACGTCTACCCCACACTGCCACCGTACAGAAAAATATATCCAAGTCATTTTACCATATTAATATCGGATACTAATCACATTCACAAACACGACACGAATAAATATATCGGTTGTGTTCCGTTTCGCCACTTCTAATTGAAATGGATTGTAGTATGCAATATAATGTTCACTGTTATACAATATTATATAATAGTGTACGACCATAATATGAGTGAGGAAAAATAAATTAACACATATGTAACTTAGAAACAACCATCTTCTAATGTTATGATAACAAAAGTAATTTATCTCACTTATGTTAAATTCATTTAGCATATAGGACTAGTGGTGGCATAATGCATACCTTCAAAAGTGTGTCAACAACATCAGCAAACCCTCTACATGATGCGTTGACCAAGGCATGGACCGCAACATTGGGGCGAATAAGCTCGGACGCCATTAGAACTTTAGCTGCCTTGGCTAAACCGAGATGGCTAGCTTCAAGCAAAGCCTCTTCACAAGCCAACCGAGAAGCTCCGCCTTGGATTAACAACTCTAGTATCTCAATGTGGCTTCCCCTAGCTGCTGCTGTGGTCGCGTACCCACGGAATAGTTTTTTGTTTACATTCGCCCCAAAAGTCTAAGATATAGTTCCACAATAATCAGGAATTAGAATAATAATCTTGGTGATTTTGGATTTATACTTTTGGTTAAAAGGTTATCGTTTGTAATGGAAATCACGAATGATGTAATCGAGGGGCGTTTGGGACTCGCATACACAAAACCAAAGCTTTTTAGTCGAGTTCATCATAAAATTCACTTCTTTACCAACTACAATAAGGGTCGAATGTTTTTCTATAGTTTGTGATCAAATGTTAACAAATATAACGTCATGTTATAAATTTGTTAGAAAACAACCAAAATGTTTCTATATCATGCAGTTTCTAGTAAGATTAAATGGCTTTTTGAATAATTAGATGTTATGATTCACGATTTAACCAAGCATTAACTCTGCAAAATTGGTCAGTAATTCAAAATTCAAACTCACAAACCATCACTTTGAGCATCCCAAACTGCACGATTCTCCCCCAATGTCATCAGCAAATCAAGTAATCATCGACACCAAACAGTTCTACAACCCTAAAATCTGAAATTCACAACTAACGAAGCAAAATTCCGATCAAATTACCAGTAATTTTCCGACGAGCTTCACGTTTCCGGCATGAGCAGCGAGAAACAGAGCAGTGACATCGGTTTTAAACTCTTCAAATTCCACTCGAACTTCACTCGGAGACTCATCATGCAACACGATCTCCGTCTTCTTCGAGTTCAAACACACTGTTCCGACGAAATTCACATCAATAAACGGATCTGATAAGCATTCAAACGCTTGTTTCAGATCGTTGATGTGAGCTGCTTCAATCAGGCGTTGCGATATCATCTCCTGATAATCTTCCACCGGAAACACCTGTTTTGCCGCCAAATATCTTCCACCGCCGGTGGTTTCGCCGTCGATCACCGTCATGTTCTCCGGTGAGTCTCCGGTAGCAGAGTGTATGTGGAGGGAAAAGGTTGAAGGGGCGTTATTATTGTTGCGAATTTTAAGGGTCTTAAATTTATATAACCCCTATTCTTAACCGTTTGCCTTAATTTATATTTTTACTAGCAACTTTAGGCCTCGTTGTTATACGCACCAGGATGTTGAGTCTATGTGGAGGGTTAAAAAGCCTTGGACGTCAATGCTTTAATGTTAAGTTAAAAAGCGTTAAAGTACATCTTTTGGTCTTATAAACTATATTATTTGTGAATTATTTCATGTAAATTTTTAAAATGTTTTTTTATAGAAACAATTTTAAGCATCGATTACAATAATTATTCGTACGTAGTATATGAAATTAGAAGAAGTTATCACATTTGAGGTAATAGTTATAAGTGTTTATATGGATTTTACAATTATTTACTTAAAATTTGTTTTATATTAAACTAACTCTAGTATAATCTATTACATAACAAAATTGAATGATATTGTACTGATGTTCAATTACAATTTTCATTCACGGAATGTTTGATATATAATTGCCAATGTAAAAGTAAATGACTACTCATTCACATGTAGTAATTTGATTACCGGAGGAACTTTTTTTTTTTCTGAACGGTAAATATAAGAACCTGTTTTGAAAAATAGTCATTATCTTAATCGGGCTCATCTATCTGTTTTCCAGTCGAGACCGCACCCCCAACCCTCTCAGGAGGAAACTTATTGTTAAGAAAACCCCCTTGCTAAACTCTGAACATTTTACTTAGAGTGATTTTTGAACACATAACCTCCCATTATTTACATGTCACGAGTATCTTACCTTAACCAGTTGTGACCGAAGCATCTATAGAAATGTTTATCTTAATCTTTAAATGGAGTCTTATTGCAAATGTTCTAATCCCTATAGAAGATTTATCACTGCTACGTGCGTGTACATATTTCCCTTTGAGAATCAATTTTAATTAAGAACCACAATAATCGTATAAATATTTACATTTATTGTTTTAAATATGACGGATTATCTAACATCTTATTTCGTTCTTTTCTTACCGCTACATGTGATAGCATTACTCACAAACATATATCATGGTTCTTATACTGCAGTAATAATGATCGTTTATCAAATATATATGGTTTGAATAAGTAATATTTATTTAACTTTCTTTGTGAATAATTAATATATATATATAATTTGACACCTAGTAAAGGTAGTGACTGAGAAACCGGCGAACAAAGTCGTTGGCGTTACATGACAACCGGATTTGGCCGGCTTTTATTTTTTCTTTCATGTTTTATTAAAAAAAAACATAGTATAGAAGAAACAATCAATTCTTCAAATGATGATGTTATTAATTATTCTGTATCTTTAAGTCATGGAATAAATTATTTTAAGAGTATATTAAACAGATCGTCCTGAAGTTTGTTTAAATTTTATATTTCGTCCTTGAAATTAAAAATTTATATGTTTAGTCCTTGGGTTTGGAAAAAATTACATGTTTCGTCCTTGGGTCTAACGTCCGTTAGGTTTTTCTGTTAAATAACTGTAAAATGACCATTTTGTCTTTTTTCTTTCTCATTCAATCACATCTCAACCCCCACCACTCCTCGCCACCACTTCCACCCCCTCCCTTCCCCTTTATCACTGTGACCGACCGCCATAAGACCGGCGACACCTGCAACCACAAGTCCGACGGCTCCTGCCAGACTCTTTTTGTGTCAAAGAAAAAGAGCGGGTTCTCGCTCATAAAGCGAGTTCGAGCTCTTGTTCCTCAAACATTGAGACTGAGATAGCACCCGTCGATCCCCGTTATCATCAACGGGCCATCACCATCGAGCGACCTTCATCAACAGCCGCACCGGATTCAAACCACCTTCATCGCCGCTGAACAAAGCATCTTCGATGACCTGCATCAACATCACCGTTGACCACACCACTATCACAATCCCACCGCCGACCACAGCCACATGCACCAACATCATCGCCGGCCACACCACCGTCACAATACCACCGCCGACTACAGCCACTTACAACCTAGGCCAACATCACCACTGGCCACACCGCTAATCGAATATGAGGACTGGATCTAGGTACCACATCGAAGATTTCTTATGGTGGTGGTTTGGTGATGGGTTCAAAGGGAGGAGGCAAAGGGGCGGCATTGATTCAGTGACTATGGGTGGTTTAATGTGGTTTAGGGTGGCGATGGTGATGGTGGTGTCACACCCCAACCTTAATGGCGGAAACGTCGAGATGTGAGGGTTAAGATTGTTTGCCACACAACACTAATTTAAAATGACAATAATATTAAATATCAAGATTCATAACATACATAATGGAAATAACATAAGTTCATCAATCAAATACAAAGGTTTCCAAGCGTCATGTGACAATAAATGACTTTTTATTATAATCTAGTTCCAATTCTAGATGTGAACAAGTCTTCAAAAGCAAGTTAAGAGGTATCATTTCCTGAAACATGTTAAAAATAAAGTCAACAATATGTTGGTGAGTTTCCATAGATTTAGCATACATAAATATATAGCAAAAGATAACAATTCACGTCATAGGTTATTGAATAAAGTAAATAAAGATGGACGAACAAATATAACAATCAAACCTTGATAAATATGGCCATTACAAGATTAAACGATTAGCTAAGTGTATTTGGTTCCCATAGCGCTCAAGAATACGACACTAGGAGCCGGCAATCACCTCGGCTTTAGCACCAAATAGGCTTGTCAGGCCCATAGATCTATGACGTCGCCAGGCTAGCAATAGTTAATGATTGTATCTTACAAAAGTCATCACAGGATAATTACAAGAATCCAAATAACCATGACAACATAAAATTAATTGCCCAAGTGTTACAAGATTTAAAACGTGGTTACAAGTGTGTTTATAATACGATTAACATGTTTCACCCCAAAAGTATGAAATAATATAAAAGGGGTATGAAAACTCACGTGGATTACAAGGATGACAAAATAAGAAAGTCTTGTATATAATGCCAAGGATACGTTAGCGTTCAACTTAAATGAACGACGTAATAACGATTATTATAATGTTAACGGTTCATACGTTATATTTGGGCTTTTGGTTGACGATTGTAACGATATGATTTATAACTTGTTAACACATGATTTTAGATTATACGATAGGTACAATTTATAATTGCATTAATATTTAAAGATTAAATAAGAATTTTGTTAGTGGTTAAACCCTTAATAAAAGTTAAAACTTTCTTTATCAAAAGATTATTATTTACTAAAAAATAGTAAATTTGTAGGTTTAAATTATTCTTTTTAATCCAAAAGATGCACATTTTAAATACGTACATATATATATTTATTTTCTTTTCAATATATAATTTGAACTTGTAAATATAGTTTGTATTGAAAGATTTATCTAATCACAATTTCTAAGAATTTAAAATATAATTACAATTTAATATAACAAGAAAATACATTTTATATCATTTTTTTATATTTTTCCAAGGTAAAAAGATAAAAGATTTATTAATTAATTTCTAAAAATTTAAAAGAAAATCATTTTATTTAATTTCTGATTAAAATGATTTTTATATAATTAAAAATAATAATGTAAATATATTTTCTAGATTTTTAACTCAAAAAACACATTAAAAATATAAATGCAGGGGCTCGGGGTCAAACCCGGGCCCCCTGCATACTCCCAAGTTTTAACCTTTATTTCACGTCATGAACCGGTTTTAAATTTTAAAAAGAACCCATGAAATCAATCCCCCAAATCCACATGAACCCTAGTTTGATTTCCACCCAAATTGAACATCAATCCGTTGATTAAACTAAAATTAATCATGGGGCTTTTGTTCCTCATGTAAAAACAAATCAAAAAACACTTTTAATTACCTGTTTGATGTTGAGTTTGTCAATTTAATGTTCGAACAAAGCTGCGACTGTGTTCTTGAATCAAACGTTTGATGCGTGTGTGTTTTGATGAAATTGAGTGCACAGATAGTGAAAAGAAAGTGTCGAGGGCATTTGCCCTCTATTTTATAGGGTCAATTTGATCTCGAACATGTCCAACGGCTATAACATTAGTGTCAGGGGTTTCAGGTCGAATTGAATGGGTTTAAGACTGTTTCAGGTGTGATTAATCATCCCATTAAGTTCTAAATGATTAATCATCCCATTAAGTTCTAAGTGAAGAATCGGTTTTAGGTTCGAAGTATAAAGTTTTGGTTTCAAGTGAGCTAGTTAATTCGACTTTGATGGTTTGATTTGAAGTGGTTAACGTTCGAAACTAGTGTGCGACCGGTTCTGGAGTTTTAATTTGGTGAAATATTGATGATTCGATGGTGGCCGGAGCTCGCCGGAGCTCGGCCGGGGAAGATAGCCGGTAAACCGGGGGAATTGGGTTGGGTTTAAAATAAATTACACTTTGGTCCCTGCGGTTTTAAGATTTATAAATTAAATCCAAATTTCAACTTTTAACAAAATTATAGTTTAGTCCCTGTGGTTTTAATTTTATTATTTTATACCCAAACTATTAATTTACAAGTTTTTAAAATATTAATCTTATATTATTTTATTTTATTTGCAAGATTAACACTTATTATGATTATTTAATAATAATATTATTATTATTTTTTCATTTTATTATTATTTTCATTATTATGATTAATATTAATATTTTCTTTTATGCTTGCTATTATTTTATTATTATTAGTATTATTACCATGGTTATCATTAATTATTTAATTATTTAATTATACCCGACTATAATGATTCCAAGAGATTACAAACAAGTCCTCGTACTTGCATTAATAACAAAACGAACCCTTACAAGAGATAACGACGTTTAACAAACATTTAACAAAAATTACGAGGGTTCACAGTCATGTTGGCTGCTAGGGGGCGGCCAACCATGTTGCACACTCCATCGATCAGTTGTACCCACCAACGCCCCCGCCGAGGAGTGTGCATCGTGTCGGCTGTTAGGGGGCAGCCATGTTGCACACTCCATTCGATCATCTATACCCCCGCCAAGGAGTGAGCTAGTTAATTTGACCTTGATGGTTTGATTTGAAGTGGTTAACGTTCGAAACTAGTGTGCGACCGGTTCTGGAGTTTTAATTTGGTGAAATATTGATGATTCGATGGTGGCCGGAGCTCGCCGGAGCTCGGCCAGGGAAGATAGCCGGTAAACCGGGGGAATTGGGTAGGGTTTATAATAAATTACACTTTGGTCCCTGCGGTTTTAAGATTTATAAATTAAATCCAAATTTCAACTTTTAACAAAATTATAGTTTAGTCTCTGTGGTTTTAATTTTATTATTTTATGCCCAAACTATTAATTTACAAGTTTTTAAAATATTAATCTTATATTATTTTATTTTATTTTCAAGATTAACACTTATTATGATTATTTAATATTATTAGTATTATTATTTTATCATTTTATTATTATTTTCATTATTATGATTAATATTAATATTTTCTTTTATGCTTGCTATTATTTTTATTATTATTAGTATTATTACCATGGTTATCATTAATTATTTAATTATCTAATTATAGCCAACTATAATGATTCCAAGAGATTACAAATAAGTCCTCGTACTTGCATTAATAATAAAATGAACTCTTACAAGATATAACGACGTTTAACAAACATTTAACAAAAATTACGAGGGTTCACAGTCTCCCCAACTTTAAGGAATTTCATCCCGAAATTAAAGACAATGCTAAACGAAAAGATACGGGTATTTCTTCTTCATGTGATCCTCGCGTTCCCAGGTGAACTCAGCTCCACATTTGTTTTCCCAACGAACTTTGACGATCGGTGTGGTAGATGTTCGGGTCTTCTTCAGTGTTCGGTCCATGATCTCGACAGGTTTCTCAACGAAATGCAACGACTCGTCAATTTGGATTTTCTCCAAAGGAACATGCAAATTTTCATCGGCTAGGCATTTTCTCAAGTTTGAGACATGGAAAACAGGATGAACCCCGCTAAGTTCAGAAGGTAGTTCCAGTTTGTAAGCCACTTTCCCAACTCATTGCAGAATCTTGAAAGGTCCTACGAAATGTGGGGCTAACTTGCCCTTCTTCCTAAAGCGAACAACACCCTTCCATGGTGAGACCTTAAGAAGAACCATGTCATTGACTTGAAACTCCAATGGTTTGCGTCTTTTATCCGCATAACTCTTTTGACGACTTCTAGCCACCTCAAGGTTATTACGGATTTTGGAGACTTTGTCGGTCGTTTCTTGAATAAGTTCAGGACCCGTAATAAAATTCTCACCAACGTCAGTCCAGCAGATCGGAGAACGACATTTACGACCGTATAAGGCTTCGAACGGTGCCATCTTGATATTGAGTGGTAGCTGTTGTTATACGAGAATTCCGCTAACGGCAGATGCGTATCCCAGTCACCGCCAAAATCAAGGACACAAAGACGTAGCAAGTCCTCAAGAGTTTGAATTGTTCGCTCGGTTTGACCGTCCGTTTGAGGATGGTAAGCCGTGCTTAAATCAAGTTGAGTATCCAAGAGTTCTTGCATAGAAGACCAGAAATGTGAAGTGAAACAAACATCACGATCGGAGATAATGTGCAACGGCACGCCATGACGACTCACAATTTCATCGATGTAGATACGAGCCAACCTTGAAACCTTGTAAGTGTCTCGTATTGGTATGAAATATGTCGTTTTGGTCAAATGGTCAACAATCACCCATATACTATCATGGCCACGAGAGGTACGTGGTAACTTGGTTATAAAATCCATGGATATATGTTCCCATTTCCACATTGGGATTTCGGGTTGTTCAAGTAAACCACTAGGACGTTGATGTTCCGCTTTGACCCTTGCACACATGAGGCATTTGGATACATAAGATACAATATCCTTCTTTATCCCTGGCCACCAATATTGGCCACGCAGATCCATATACATCTTTTTGGACCCAGGGTGAATAGAATAACGTGTTTGATGAGCTTCGTTCATGATGAAGTGATGAAGATTGTCGCGATTAGGAATACAAATCCGGTTCAAGAAATACCACATGCGATTAGGTTTTGTCTCCAATTGTGACCGAATGTTAAATGTTAGTTCTTTATCCTTCCCTTCCTCGGTTAACGCCGCTTGTTGAGCCTCGCGGATACAAAACTCGAGAGCACTATCAATCCTTATATTTTGAAGCATGATAGTAGCCTCGTTAACATCCACGTGAATCTTAGTATCAAATTCTCCTAACTTGTCAAACCATTGCCTTCAATCTCGAATTTCTTGAAGTGAGACAGTCTTGTTATGGATCTTGCGACTCAGCGCGTCGGCTACAACATTCGCCTTTCCAGGATGATAGCGAATGTCGTAGTCATAGTCGCTAGTCAACTCAAGCCAACGTCTTTGTCTCATGTTGAGATCCTTTTGATTGAACACGTGTTGGAGTCTCTTGTGGTCAGTGTAGACTATACATTGCGTCCCATAAAGATAATGCCGCCAAATCTTCAAAGCAAATACCACGACACCAAGTTCGAGATCATGAGTTGTGTAGTTCATTTCATGAACCTTCAATTGCCTTGACGCGTAAGCTATGACCTTGCCTCGTTGCATGAGAAACACAACCAAGGCCTTGACTAGATGCATCACAGTACAAAGTGAAGTCATCGTTTCCATCAGGAAGAGTTAAGATAGGAGCATTACACAGTTTGTGTTTCAAATTCTCGAAAGCCTCTTCTTGTGCGGGTCCCCACTCAAAAAGTCTATTCTTTTGAGTTAGCGTCGTAAGCGGTTTAGCAATCTTCGAAAAGTTTGCAATGAACCTACGGTAATAACCCTCTAAACCCAGAAAAGAACGAACCTCGGTTGGGGTCGTGGGAACACACCAATTCTTCACAGCTTCTATTTTTGCAGGGTCGACGTGAATTCCTTGGCTATTCACCACATGTCCTAGGAATTGAACTTCTTCGAGCCAGAATTCGCACTTTGAGAACTTGGCATATAGTTGTTCCTTCTTCAAAAGATCAAGGACTTGACGTAAATGAAATTCGTGATCGGTCTTTGTCTTGGAATAGATGAGAATATCATCAATAAACACGATCACGAATTTATCCAAGTACGGTTTACATACTCGATTCATGAGATCCATGAAGACAACAGGTGCATTAGTCAAGCCAAAAGGCATAACCATGAACTCATAATGTCCATATCGAGTACGGAACTCGGTCTTTGGAATGTTGTTGTCGTGAAAACGTAGTTGATGATACCCAGAACGTAGATCAATCTTTGAGAATTGTGTAGCTCCTTGAAGTTAATCAAAGAGATCATCGATTCGAGGATGAGGGTATCGGTTCTTGATAGTGAGTTTGTTGAGTTCCCGATAGTCGATGCACATACGGAATGAACCATCTTTCTTCTTCACAAATAGCACGGGTGCACCCCATGGTGAAGAGCTAGGTCGAATAAAACCCTTATCGGTTAGCTCTTGCAATTGACTAGCCAGTTCTTGCATTTCAGAAGGTACAAGACGATAAGGTGACTTAGCCACGGGGTTCGCACCAGGAATCAAGTTGATTTTGAACTCAACTTCTTGCACGGGAGGTAACCCACTAAGATCCTCGGGAAAATCTCGTACGACAGGAATATCCTTCAATTCCTTCCCCTTGGCTTTCGTGTTGACTATGTAAGCCATGAAAGCTATGTAATTTTTACTCAAGCACTTTCGAGCCTTGATGCAAGACATGAGTTTGAGTCTTTAGGATGATCTTTCCCCAAAGACTTTTAAGGTATCACCCGATGGTAGAGGAATTCGGATGCACTTCTTGAAGCATATAATTTTTGCATGTTGTTTGGCTAACCAATCCATGCCAATAATGATGTCGAAGCTCCCCAGTTGCATAGGAATAAGATCGATGAGAAACTCATGCTCGTTAAGACTTAGGATGCAATCGCGTATAATGACGTCGACTATAATAGATTTTCCATGGGCGACCTCGACCGTAAAGGATCTTTCTAAGTTAGAACACGACTTAGCAAGAATGGGCTCGAACTCTAAAGACACAAAACTCTTATCCGCACCCGAATCAAAAAGTATAGATGCATATCTACTATTTACAAGATACATACCTGCTCAGATAATAAACTATCATTGACACATGGAATGCAGACAGGAATTTTACAAGATACAAGAACGATTAAAGGAAAATAGTGACGTACCATTCACCATGTCATTGTTAGCTTGAGCTTGATTGGCATTGATGTTGAAAGCCCTTCCTCGAGCCGATGGCACATTTCCCGCAATGCTAGGACATTGAGGACGGAAATTCCCAGTTTCGCCACAGTTGTAGCAGGCTCGATTGGCAACCGTTGCATCATTATTCGGAGCACGATGGCAAGTAGCCACCAAGTGTCCATACTTCCCGCACAGCGAACAAATTCGGCAAGGAGTGTTCCCCGCATGATGGTACTTGCAGGTGTTGCACATTGGGTACTGTCCAGTATAAGCCCTTGCCATGGGGGCTTGTTTTGCAGTGACAACTTGCCTTTGAGGGGAATTTGGTGCTGTCACAGCATAATTGCGGGCCGGTGTGAACTTGCGCTTCTTGCCTTTGAATGATGATTCAGCCTTCACCTCCTTTGTCGCTTCAGGAGTCACCTTCACAGTTGACTTGGCACCCTTCACTGTCAAAGTGCCAGCCTTAATATGGTTTTCAGTGAGCTGGGCAATGATATTGATCGCTTCCTCCAAAGTCAAGGGCCTACCTCCTACCATAGCATCTTGGATTTGAGGCGGTACCCCCTTGATAAATTTCTAGATGCTTTGGGATACGGTATCCACCATGTGTGGTAGAAGCATGCTCAGTTCATGGTGGCGGGTGGAGTATGCCAAGTGGTTACCACTGTCCTGTTTAAGGTTCTAGAACTCTTCCTCCAGTTTCTGTAATTCACTTCTCGGGCAGAATTTTTGGACCATTAAGTCCTCAAACTCCTCCCAAGACAGTGCCAATGCAACCTCAGCACCTCGGTTCCTTTTCTCACTATTCCACCATGTAAGTGCCCGTTGTTGAAGGACACTCGCAGCATACCGGACTTTGAGCTCCTCAGGACACTCACTATTGATGAAAGTGTTTTCCATACTCTCGAACCACTCGAGAAGTCCAGTGGCTCCTTCATTTCCACTAAAGCTAGTGGGTTTACATGAGTTGAAGTGCTTGAACAAGCAGGTGCGATTGTTTGCACCTTGATTGTTACTATTCTCCCCATGACCATTGTTACCATCACCACCATTATTTCTATTAGCATTGTTGCTATTGTTGGCCATTAGGGTGCTACTAAGTTCAGCAACCATGGTTGGGAGTACAACAGCCATTTGACGGGCGATCATTGCGGCAAGTTTGCGGTCGGAAGTGGCACGCTTTCCTTGGTGATGGGACATTCTATAAGATAGAAATAAAGAAAAATATTAGATTTCGGTAATAAACCAGTTCAAGGAAATCAAGAATTTTTTATATTTATAAATACAACCAGGATGGTTCCAATTGGTACCACATAGCCAATAGGAACATAGACACGTCGAGGTGACTTAATCCCAATTACCTTGAGGAAGATGTGTGTGTTGACCATAATTTAGCACTCATCCCGGAAATCCCCAAGTAAGCATAACAAGTCTCGCAATGAGATTTATACGAAATGCTTGCCTTAGCCCGAGGGCCTTTTGCCAGGAAATCCAGAATACAGGTGTTTATGTGTCACACACTTCCCTATAGGCTATTAGAATTAAAACCTCGATAAGATTTTAGACATATCATCTAAGGAATTTTTCCACTCGATAAGATTGCGTAGATATCCACACGTGGTCGAGAATAAGATTTAGAAATGATTAGACGCGGTAGATCTTAAAGGCATAAGAAGAGGATTAGGAAGTTGGGGTATACAAGGTTAAAGGAATATTCTTAAGGCACTATTTTCCAAATATAACCAAGTAGCACATAAGGAATTGATCATGTAATATGCAGCAACATGTGATAGGCATATAAGCATGCTTACAAGATTATAACAAATGTCGTGTAGGTCGTCCCTAGATTAACCATAGTCTAGGCCACCATTTCTAATAACCTAAATCCCTATAGTTATGGGCTCTGATACCAATCTGTCACACCTCCCCTTAACGGCGGAAACGTCGAGATGTGAGGGTTAAGATTGTTCATGCCACACAATACTAATTTAAAATGACAATAATATTAAATATCAAGATTCATAACATACATAATGGAAATAACATAAGTTCATCAATCAAATACAAAGGTTTCCAAGCGTCATGTGACAATAAATGACTTTTTATTATAATCTAGGTCCAATCCTAGATGTGAACAAGTCTTCAAAAACAAATTAAGCGGTATCATTTCCTGAAACATGTTAAAAATAAAGTCAACAATATGTTGGTGAGTTTTCATAGATTTAGCATACATAAATATATAGCAAAAGATGACAATTCACGTCATAGGTTATTGAATAAAGTAAATAAAGATGGATGAACAAATGTAACAATCAAACTTTGATAAATATGGCCATTACAAGATTAAACGATTAGCTAAGTGTATTTGGTTCCCATAGTGCTCAAGAATACGACACTAGGAACCGGCAATCACCTCGGCTTTAGCATCAAATAGGCTTGTCAGGCCCATAGATCTATGATGTCGCCAGGCTAGCAATAGTTAATGATTGTATCTTACAAAAGTCATCACAGGATAATTACAAGAATCCAAATAACCATGACAACATAAAATTAATTGCGCAAGTGTTACAAGATTTAAAACGTGGTTACAGGTGTGTTTATAATACGATTAACATGTTTCACCCCAAAAGTGTGAAATAATATAAAAGGGGTATGAAAACTCACATGGATTACAAGGATGACAAAATAAGAATGTCTTGTATATAATGCCAAGGATACGTTAGCGTTCAACTTAAATGAACGACGTAATAACGATTATTATAATGTTAACGGTTCATAGGTTATATTTGGGCTTTTGGTTGACGATTGTAACGATATGATTTATAACTTGTTAACTCGTGATTTTAGATTATACGATAGGTACAATTTATAATTGCATTAATATTTAAAGATTAAATAAGAATTTTTTAGTGGTTAAACCCTTAATAAAAGTTAAAACTTTCTTTATCAAATGATTATTATTTACTAAAAAATAGTAAATTTGTAGGTTTAAATAATTCTTTTTAATCCAAAAGATGCACATTTTAAATATATACATATATATATTTATTTTCTTTTCAATATATAATTTGAACTTGTAAATATAGTTTGTATTGAAAGATTTATCTAATCATAATTTCTTAGAATTTAAAATATAATTACAATTTAATACCAACAAGAAAATACATTTTATATCATTTTTTTATAATTTTTCCAAGATAAAAAAATAAAAGATTTATTAATTAATTTCTAAAAATTTAAAAGAAAATCATTTTATTTAATTTATGATTAAAATGATTTTTATATAATTAAAAATAATAATGTAAATATACTTTCTGGATTTTTAACTCAAAAAAACACATTAAAAATATAAATGCAGGGGCTCGTGGTCCAACCCGGGCCCCCTGCATACTCCCAAGTTTTAACCACTGGGCCAATGCCCCATTTCATGTCTTGAACCGGTTTTAAATTTAAAAAAAAAAACCCATGAAATCAATCCCCCCAATCCACATAAACCCTAGTTTGATTTTCACCCAAATTGAACATCAATCCGTTGATTAAACTCAAATTAATCATGGGGCTTTTGTTCCCCATATAAAAACGAATCAAAAGACACCTTTAATTACCTGTTTGATGTTGAGTTTGTCGATTTAATGTTCGAACAAAGCTGCGACTGTGTTCTTGAATCAAACGTTTGATGCGTGTGTGTTTTGATGAAATTGAGTGCACAGATAGTGAAAAGAAAGTGTCGAGAGCATTTGCCCTCTAATTTATAGGTTCAATTTGATCTCGAACATGTCCAACGGCTATAACATTAGTGTCGGGGGTTTCAGGTCGAATTGAATGGGTTAAAGACTGTTTCAGGTGGGATTAATCATCCCATTAAGTTCTAAATGATTAACCGATGGTTTATGATCCATTAATTTGATGATTAAGGTGATTTAAGTGAAGAATCGGTTTTAGGTTCGGAGTATAAAGTTTCAGTTTCAAGTGAGCTAGTTAATTCGACCTTGATGGTTTGATTTGAAATGGTTAATGTTCGAAACTAGTGTGCGACCGGTTCTGGAGTTTTAATTTGGTGAAATATTGATGATTCGATGGTGGCCGGAGCTCGCCGGAGCTCGACCGGGGAAGATAGCCGGTAAACCGGGGGAATTTGGTTGGGTTTAAAATAAATTACACTTTGGTCCCTGCGATTTTAAGATTTATAAATTAAATCCAAATTTCAACTTTTAACAAAATTACAGTTTAGTCCCTGTGGTTTTAATTTTATTATTTTATGCCCAAACTATTAATTTACAAGTTTTTAAAATATTAATCTTATATTATTTTATTTTATTTGCAAGATTAACACTTATTATGATTATTTAATATTATTAGTATTATTATTTTATCATTTTATTATTATTTTCATTATTATGATTAATATTAATATTTTCTTTTATGCTTGCTATTATTTTTATTATTATTAGTATTATTACCAAGGCTATCATTAATTATTTAGTTATAGCCAACTATAATGATTCCAAGAGATTACAAATAAGTCCTCGTACTTGCATTAATAACAAAACGAATCCTTACAAGAGATAAAGACGTTTAACAAACATTTAACAAAAATTACGAGGGTTCACAGGTGGTATGCCGACCACAACCACCTGCAACCTGGGTTAATATATATATATATATATATATATATATATATATATATATGTATATATATTTGATCTTTTTTGTTTTTTATATTTTAGGGTTAAAATCGTCATTTTGAAATTTTTAACAGAAAAAAAACTAACTGACGTCAGACCAAGGGATGAAACATGCAATGTTTTTCCAAACCTTCCTAGTGACGAAATGTGAAATTTAAGTAAACCTCATGGACGATCCGTGTAATTTACTCTTATTTTAAATGCTTCCTTAAAAATGATGTTGATATGTTTTAAGAAAGAACATATATTCATTATTGGATTGCAAACTAATAATTATATTAACCTAAAACAAAAATGTGATATTCTTTTTATTGCAATAAGACTGTATGTTAGTGGCATGGTGATAGGGTGTGATCCCCCACCAACTCACATGGCCGCGACCAGAAGACCACAATGAAGCGAAGGTTAACCGTTAACGGGCACGAGAAGTAAGGGTGTGGGATGCGATTTGGGGAGGGGGGTGGGGTTGGTTCAAGTTGCCGTTAGGGGCCTTTTTGAAAGCTAAATATTTCTTTATTTTAGCCTATAAACACCCACACTTTTTACAAATAAAAAAAAATCTTTATTAATGGTACATTATTTTACAATTTAGTATTTTAATTTTCTTTTAAGGTAATTTATTATTTAATTAATAGTAATTAAATTAATTCAATATTCCACTAACGTGTATCACTCTTTATGATTTTTAAAACTGTGGGGGTATTTATAGGGAATTTTCTTAGTATTTGGCTTTAAAGAAGCCTCCAATGGACCAATGGCACCCATGCCCTAACCTCTCACACTTGTTTACCCTAGCTCTATTGTATTGTTTTGATCGCGCCCCTAATCAACATATTAAAATATATACATATTTTATATTGAAAAGTAAATAAAAATAAATGTGTATTGTATTGGTTTATTTGTTTATAGTTTAATGCTTGTTAACATGTGAGCTGGTTTGCCCGAGAGGTTAAGGGGGAAGACTTAAGATCTTCTGCACATAAGTGCGCATGGGTTCGAACCCCATAGCCAGCAAGTTTTTCATGTTATTAATTAGTACTATCACTTTCTACCCTGATACTTTTTAATTATATTCAAAACTAGCTTCAGTAATAAATAAAATATTAATATAATAAAACTTATGAAATTTAAAACGATATTCCAATATACGATATTACTGAAATTACGTATGAGTAAGTACTATAAGTAATAAAGCAGTGATATCAACTTTTTAAAATTTTGTTTTTAATTTTTTTCTGAAAAAATAAATATTTTGTTTTAAATCAAACCGTATAAAAATATCATTTTTTAAAATTTTCTTAACATAACTCCTAAATTTAATTATTTTTGTTTTAAATATTTTACTTATTATAAACACAAATTTTATAATATATCATATTTTTAAGAAAGTTTGATGTTTTAGAAAAAATATTATTTATAAAAATTTATTTATTTAGAAATAACATTAATAAAAAGATATTTTTCTTAATTATAAAAAACTATTTTTAATCTAAAAAAATGTTAAATAATATTATTAGAAATTAAGTTAATTATTTAATAAGAGAGAAAGACGGGAAATTTTGGTGAGAATGATTGTAGTGCTGTCACATATCATTCAAATTTAATCTTTTATTAGAGTAGAAAGATAGTTAATTGCAATTTTATTTTCTAAATCAGGTTCTTGTATTTTTTTTTAAATAATCATATAAGTATGTTGATCTCTCCTAGAGTGATGTACATTTGCTAATGAACTAAAACTGGTGAAGTATAAAACTTGAAAAACAAAAATCAGAAGCACCAAATCTACGTCAACAGTAAAAAATACAAAGGTTTAAAGTGATGAATATAAACAATGTATTGTTTGCTTTTCTTATAAACATAAAACAAATATATCCATTTATTGGGTTTGGTTATACATCGGTGTCATATGAAACGAGCTTTACCGCTATATCTATGAGAATCACGAATGTAATTTGTATCCACTTTCTAAGTTCATACCCTCGCGTGTTCTAGAACCTTCTGATGATCATTATTCGCTTCACTGCCTCAAAACCTTCAAGATTGAAGAGGTTCATTATATATACTATAAATCTAAAATGTCGGTTTCTACATGGGTGTTTTATAGGTTTACATAGGTGCCATAATAGTTTTATATTTTACAAAATTATATGAAAGATAGAAAAATTGCTTGTTTAGTTTACCTTTGTATTTGGTGACACTAATAGATCAGTGGGTATAGATTAATCTTTATTTTGTTTTTATCTTTATGTTTTATTGTTTCAAAGATATGTAAACGATAGAATCACAATCTAAAAATTTCCGTGTTTTAGAAAAATAATTATTACCACTTTTTAAAAAGACAAAATCGACGGCTTGACTTGCACCAAAACTCCCCTCAAGCTTTTCTGAATTGACATTTTTAACATCTAACTCCCCTTCAACTTTCAAATTTTATATTTTTATCACGTAACATTTTTTAAAAACTTTGTTAAATATCATTTTGACCCTCTTAAGTTTTGGGTTACGCATGTACAATTTTTATTTAAAAAACTAATTTCGTAAAGACCCGCCCCTTGTTTTAGTCAGAATGAGTCCCCGGGACCACGAGACATTGGCTTACGTTCATATTTTTTATGTGCGTGTCGGTATAAATTCGAGTTCGTCTAAGTTTTGACGTAAAATTTGTTTAGAAACGAGTCAGGTCAAATATAAACCGTTTTATATTCGCTTTGAGATGGTCAATGTTTTAACCTAAATTTAGTTCGAAACGAATCAGAGCGATTGTAATCTGTACTTTATCATGTCACATACGGGGCTGTTGCACATGTTTTTTTTATGTACATTTGGAGTTGGTCTATGTTTTGACATAAATTGTTCAAAAAAAAATACGGGTCAAATATCATACGTTTTCATTCAACGGTATAAACTCGAGTTACCTAACATTTCAACGTAAATTAAATTCGAAAACAAGTTGGAACGACTGTAATCTATATTTTATCACGCTTTACGATACCGCTGCAACGTGCGGCGGGTAAAATTCTAGTTTATAACAAAACCTATAACAAAACCCGTAATCTCTCACTATAAACTAAATATTATATAGCTACGCATACTTTTACATTGAAAAATAAAAAATTGACAAAATACCCAAACTCGTAATAAAATTGAAACCATAATACTCTAACTTGTTACTTAGAAAAGTTAGGGAGTATTTGGTTCGTGAAATTTATTAGAATTAAAATTATAAGAAATTTTATTTGAAATTCAATAGTTACCTAAGGATTTGAAATTCAATTGAATTGGAATTTATAAAGAAAATTTAAATTCAAAATGCATTTTTAGTGACAAAACACTCATAAAAGATAAAAATTTATCACCCATTGCAAACCACCGCCACCTCCATAACCATTATTCACCGCCGCTACATACCATCGATCGCCGCCGCGGACAATCGACTTCGACCACCAACTGCGCCCAACGACCGCACCCGTTGCCGAAAACCAACCATACCCCGCCTCCACCATCCAACCGATCACACACGTCGTAGATAACCGACAGTCTCCGTCGAGCGTGTCCAAACCAACGTGGTTTCGCAGCGGCGGTCGGCGACAGTCGACAGTCAAGAGTGGTGCCGATCGGGGACGGCTGTGGTCGCCAGTCATGGGCGTAAACGCCGTGCGGCGTCGGTGGTTGTCGGGGTCGGTAGCGGGTGGGATCGGCGACGAGCGGCGGTGGGCGGGGGTGCTGGTGGTCGTTAGTCGTGTGTCGGGGTCGGGTCGCGTCAGCTGCGATCGGGTTTGGCGACGGGCGGCAGTCGGGGCGTCATTGTTCAGGACTGGCGGCGATCGGGAAAGGCGACCGACGGCGTACGGGGGTAGATGGGGGTGGCGGCGGTCGGTGATCGTAGGGCGTCGGCGGCGTTCGGCGATGGTGGTCAGCGGGGCGGGGGCGTCAGTGGCGGGCGGGATCGGCGATGGTTGAAGGTCGGCGGCGATCGGTGGCGGCGGTCAGAGGTCGGCACCGGACAGAGGTCGGCACCGGATAGAGGTCGGCAGTGTCGGCGAGGGTCGTCGGTTGTGTTGGTTGGTGGTGGGCGAGGTGGTAGGTGGTGGTCGGTGGTGGAGACGGGGGTCAGTGGAATTTGAAATCCTTTAATATTTGGAAGGATTTTGAATTCCTTTATTTGAAGGAATTTAAGAGAATTAATTCAAATTTCAATTCCGGTTCTTTTTGCAACCAAACACATTAAGAATGTAATTCAAATTTCAATTTCAACAAATTCTTACCGACCAAACACAATGGCCCGTGAGATTTAGTTTCTAATTCTATTGAATTTTATTGAACTCATACATACCAAACGCTCCCTTAGTACCCAAGTCTATTATCTTCGTATAACCATAGAGACTATTTGTGTAATCAACACATTTTTTTTACATCGAAATAAAAAATCAGCAATCAGGAAAGGACCTAGAAACTTTTTCTCTCTAGGTCAGTTTTTATAGTTCTCAAGTAGCCATGTATGTCACAACTCGATGTTAGAATTTTTTGTTTGGGTCGGGTCATGTCGGGACATATAAATAAAGCATAATAACATAATATGACACTTAAAATTAAGATTTTGTTAGAAAACAAAAAGAGAGTTAATTACACGATTGGTCCCTGTGGTATGCCCATATTATAATATTGGTCGTAACTTTTAGGAAATTACATCGTTGGTCCTGACTGTTTGTTAAACTGTAAAACCATTGGTCCCTAAAGTGGACGTTCGTTAAGTTTTAGAGTTAGATTTTTGAAATGATCAATTTACCCCTGCTGCTGCTAGCTGCGGCTGCTGCTGCTCTTACTATTACTGTTACTATTACTATTACTATTATAATTACTATTATTTTTATTATTATTACTATTATATTACTATTTTATTATTATTATTATTTTTTTTTGTTGTTGCTGCTAGTGCTGGTGTTGTTTTTTATTATTTGTATTATTATTAATTTATTATTATTATTAGTATATTATTTATATATTAAATAATAGTATATAAACAAAAACCCAACCATCATTGATCATTGATTGCCTTTCCCCCTCCCCACCACCCCCATCGATCACCACCATCTCCTAGCACATCAGATTTAAATGCATCACTTCCATTGGCATAAGAAAAGAATGTTCCATAAAAGAAATTTATGTAACCCCGATTATATAACCAATCCGTCAAAAAAAAAAAATCTCTTATGACCCATTTTCACAAATGAATGAATTAAGTTCAAAGTTTGAAAATATGAATAAACAGCTTTATATAAAAAAATGCTATAAATATTTCAAAAGAGGCTATAATGATTGAAAAAACTGAATCTTTACAAAATTCATACATATCTATTGAATTATTTGAATTTTTATGCAAAAGATTTATAAAAGGGGTTAACCATATGCATAGATTTCTAATCAGATCTAAACATGATGGTGTTGGGGTGGTCGGCATCGAGGTTGGAAATAGATCTGAAAGTTGTAGTGATGGTTGGGATACAGATCTGCAACTGAAAATCGCGATGAAGGTGGTGCGTTGGTGATGGAGGTCGTCGCCGCGGTGGTGTCAGTAGTGTTCGTCGTCGATGATGGTGTTGATGGTCGCTTTTATCAGCACAGTTCGTCAGTGGTGTGGGTGGAGAATATCAGCGACAGTGGTTCAGGTGGACGGTGGTGACGGTGATTGGTGTGGAGAAGAAGACGATGATGTTGTCTTGATGATGATGATGTTGGTGGTGCCATGTTGAAGATGATGGTGTAGAATGAATGCGGTAGCGTACCCATATATTTTTTTACACGGGGGTTGAAAAGTTTTAAAGATTGATTCTCTATCATTAATTATTAATTTTTTTTTATATGATTCAATTCAGGTCAAGTCAGATCACACAATAAGTTGACAAAAATATCAAATTAGAATGACTAACATTTAATAGTATGGGTGTAAATTAGTGAGACAAGTGAAGTTGTGAGTTACTCGGGATAGGCTCGTCAAAATCTCGGATCGAACCGAGCTTAAACAAGCTTGAGCTTGAGATTATACCATTTATCATTTAATAAAGACAAATTGGATTTTAATAATCCGAACTATTACCTGTTGGCCGATAATAATCTATACTATTAATTTAGCCAACAACACTCTCAATTTTTACTTTTGTTACCAACAACAGTCCTAGTAAAAAAATATTTTAGGTTCAAAAGTTAGGATTGTTACCGGCCAAATTAATAGTATGAATTATTATCGTCAAATAGGTAATAGTTTGGATTATTAAAATCCAATTTGTCTTTAATAAACAAGCTTGATTCAGAGCTTCAAGTATCGAGCCCTCTCGAAATGAAATTTTTTATATAATTTTTACTTAATATATCAAATATATATTTATATAGATAATTGTTAAAATATAAAAAACTATGATAAAAATAATTAAATTTTAATAAAGAATCTTAATCAATAAATAACCATCCAATAAGATATATGACTTAATTATTAAAACTAATTGTTTTATATTTGTTACTTATTTTATGAGGTCGTTTGATAATTAATAGGGTGGTCTAAAAATTTATTAAGTGTCATACAAACTTCTTTTCAAGACCGTCCACATAAGTTTATGGGGTCGGTTGCAATTTGATCGTGTATATGCCATTAGAAAGATAAATGTTTATGGGGTGCGGGTGACCCCTTGCTTAAACACTAGGTCTATCCCTGGATAAACGGGTGATGGAGAAGAAGATGGTAAGAGATTGATGATGATGTTTTTGTTAGTATGCATATACATATGTGTGTATTTATTATTAATATAAAACTAACGAACATGTATTTTGTCTTTAGTTCAGTTGTAGATAAGACCTTTCACATTCATTTAACCTTAAAAACTAACGAACATTCTCTTTAGTGATCAATAGTGTTACAGTTTGATTAACAGTTGGGATCAATGATGTAACGTTTCTAAAAGTTAGGACTAATACTGTAATATGGGCTAGAGGTGGGCATAAAAACCGGGTTCGGATCCGACCCGGAACCGGGTACGGGTACGACCCGGTATATGTATACCCGGTTTGGACCCGAAAAAAACCCGTAGGGTTGGAACCGGGTATGATTTTCTAGAATTTCTTAGAACCCGACCCGAACCCGACCCGACCCGACCCGGAACCGGTTGAACCCGGGTTGGACCGGTTTTGACCGTTTTTTTTTTAAAAGTAGCCGTTTTTTAACGGCTATATAGCCGTTGGGATCGATTTTTGGCCGTTTTTTTGTTACTTTTAGGCTTATAAGTTAGTATAAATAGGTGTGGGTTGATATGGTTTAGTACCCAAGTCTCAAACGCAAAAACATACGCAAAAAACGCAAAAAATACTCTCGATTACTCTCGTTTTACACGTTCACTCTCTCGTTTTACACTTTCACTCTCTTCAATATTGATATGGCTCACTCACAATCTTCCGTTGGTCAAGGTTCATCCAACGCTCCAACCGTCGTTCGTGTTCTTGCACACAATCGTAACATGGATGTTTGGTGCAATTGGGATATGGTTGAGTTGAGTGACGGGTCTGTAAAGGCTGGTTGCAAGTTTTGTGGAGCTTTGCTTGCTAAAGATTCTAACACGACTTTAAACAAACACATTAGCAAGAAGTTTTGTAAGTCGTTGAAAAGTAATTCGGATTCGCAACAAACACAATTGGGTGGAGACGGTGGAATCTTTAATTACGATGTTAATACGGTTCGAGATCGAATGGCGAAGTTCGTGATTCAAGAAGCTTTGCCTTTTGTCACTTCGACAATCCTCGGTTGACCAACTTAATTCGAGAGACGCTTCAACCTCGTTACACTCACGTAAGTCGTACTACACTTAGACGTTATTGTTTAAAATTATGGAAACAAGCAAAAAATGATTTAATTGTATTACTTGAAAATTTAAATACCGGTGTAAACTTAACTAGTGACGTTTGGTCGGCTCCACACGGTTTACCCGAATCGTACCTTTGCGTCACCGCTCATTGGGTGGATCCCAATTCATGGCAATTGATGAAACGTACGATTGCATTTGATCTTTTTCCACATCCACACACCGGAGAATTTTTGTTTTACTTTTTAGATAATGTAATAAGTACTTTTAAATTACAAAATAAAATTTTTCAATTGCATTTGATAACGCCTCTAACAACACAACCGCGGTTGAAAAATTAAAATTAAAATATCTTCCGATTGCAAACGGTGATTTTTCCATACTCGTTGTGTTGCACATATTATTAATTTAGTAGTGCAAGACGGACTATCCGGGCAATATGTTAATAACTTTATTACATCTTTTCGATTTATGTTACATGACGTTTTTAAAAAAAGTAGAAGAAGATATCAAGATTATAAACAACTTTGTAAGGATACGCACTCTAGATTTTTAGGTCCTAATTGGGATGTACCTACTCGGTGGAATTCGACTTGTCACATGTTTGAATGTGCTTTAAAACAAAAGGGCACTTTGAAAGCTTTTCATAATAGTCTTTCGGATAATGGTGAAGCCGACCCATTTCCGATGCGGGTTGGGAGAATCTTCAACGTCTATCCGAGTTTCTTGAGGTTTTTAAAAACTCAACAACAAAATTATCGGGAGTTTATTATTCCACTAGTTATTCGGTGCTTCAAGAACTATATTTTATGTCTTTGAATTTTAAAAATTTTCAAAATAAAAATAATATGTTTAATCAAATGATAGAACCAATGAAAGAAAAGTTTAAAAAATATTTTAAGGACTTACCACCCGTTTTTACGTGTGCCGCCGCTTTAAATCCGTTTCTAAATGTTGCGGGGGTTGAATGTTTGATAGATGAGATAAATGACAATTTGGATATGCATGACGAAAACCCTGATTTTTCAAACGAGGCAAAAGAAAATTTTAATCATAGTTTGAAAACAATTTATAATTTTTATTTAAATAGATATGGGCCTAACGTAAACATAACCATGCCAAGCGGATCAACCTCAAGTGCTAGTACCTCGGTTAAAGACCCTGTTTTGACTATGTTGAATGTTGTTCGGGATGTGACGGCTAAACGTCAAAGGGGTAACACCCCAACAAGTGAGCTCGGTAGATATAGTGGAACGGATTTTATTTCCACTATGACTACCGAAGATTATCGTGCATTCGATATTTTGGCTTGGTGGAAAGGAAAAGAATCTCAATTTCCGATTCTTTCTGCTATGGCCCGTGATTTACTAAGCGTCCAAGCTTCTACGGTAGCTTCGGAATCTGCTTTTTCTCTTAGTGGCAGGGTAATATCATTACGAAGAACAAGACTAACTCCGGAAGCAGTGGAGATGTGCATTTGTTTAAAGGATCACTTAGACGCAACGGATCGTATACAAGACCAAACAAGCCTCGAAGACGAGATTACACTCGAAGCTAAAGTACATGATGAAGAGGTAGAAGACGGAGTATCTTCTGGCATATCCGATGAAGAATTAGCATTTGATCAAGCATCTCGTAGTAGATAAAATTAGACGATATTGTTATTTTTAAGTTGTTTTAATATTATATGTCTTTCATGTTCTTTTTAAATTTCTTTGTCATTCAAATGTTTTATATAAAAAATATTTAATATTTGTATATTATAAGTGTAACCTTTTCTGCTCAAGATTTGTATATATTTATATATTAAGTTGTTTAAATTTTTGTCATTCAAGTGAATCCGGTTAGGAAAAGAAAAATAAAAAGAAAAAAAAGGAAAGAAAATATAAGAAAAAAAAAACATACGACCGGTGTTCGACACACACACAAGAAAAAAAAAAAAAAGAAAAAAACCCGGTTGAACCCGGGTTTCATACCCGAACCGAACCCGACCCGACCCTACCCGGGTATACCGGGTAGGGTTTGTATCTAGCTGAACCCGACCCGGGTTCGTACCCGGGTTCACCAATACCCGGGTACAAAAACGGTT
Source organism: Flaveria sonorensis (assembly GCA_025506505.1). Taxonomy (NCBI): domain Eukaryota; kingdom Viridiplantae; phylum Streptophyta; class Magnoliopsida; order Asterales; family Asteraceae; genus Flaveria; species Flaveria sonorensis. Next base: position 51,925,201 of record CM046430.1, read on the forward strand.
GGGCCCAAACCCGGTTTGTACCCGGGCCCAAACCCGGTTTGTACCCGGGCCCGGGTACGGCCCAAACCCGGTTTGCCCATCTCTAATATGGGCATACCAAATGGACCAATCATGTAATTAACTCTAAAAAACTTTAAATTTTATAATTGTTTACGAGTTTTGTCTTGAAAAACATCCATTACATCATCAATCAAATCTCTTAATTAATGTAACCCAATACAAGTATTGTTTAAGTTACTTTTTAGGAAAGAAATTATAGAGATAATTAGGTAATGTTAATGGACTAATGATATATGAGTTGGATTTTAAGTTAAATAAATGGCTTAGAGATTTAATACAAAATTAACCTATTGGTGATTCTATCTGAGATTATTATTTTTTAACCAAATCAAACTATTATTTTAACTTTTAGTAGGTTAAACATTTAGAAAATTAAGGTTTGGGTCGTAATATTTTTCATAAGTGTTGATATTAAAAAAACACAGGGTCAATCGAAAATCATCCATACACGTTACACAATGATAAAAAAAACCCTTTCACTCTTAAGTCCCCCATGCCGACAAAATTGTGCTAGTCTTTTTGAATAACCAAACTAAGTTATATAAAAGCTACATTAATAGATCTGTGGTCGTATTATTACTATACGTTACCCACTGGACTCGACTTGATTGAATTTAAGTCGACTTTTCAATTGGATTTGAATAACGAAGTTAGTCGAAGTGTCGAACAATAACATACATAAGTTGTTTGAAACTTTGAATATTCAAAGATTTGTGAACGATAAAGCCCAAATTTATACGAGAGGCCCAAGTGATGAAATTTACTAATTGGAGCCGGGCCTATCCCGACCCATAGAAACCGGGTCAAATATCGGATCTCATGGTTTATTGTTCTTCAAGAAACCATTTCTTCAAATACTCTCGTTCGAGCTTTTTCTCTGTTGAAACAAAGAATTTACGATCCGTTTGATACAAAGGTATGATCTCGAGTTAATCATTCGGTTCTAGTTTTCTTTAATCTGTTTATGTGAATAATTATACGCATTTTTTGGAATTTATCAGAATCATGTCTTACTATCTAGGGTTTCGTTCGAATTTTGCTTTTGTTGTTTTTGTTCTATGTGAATTTCTTTCTGTTTCACGTAGTTATTGATTCTGGAATAACGCATTTTCGAGTTGTAGCAGCTTAAATGGAGGTTAAGATCAAGTAGTTTAAACAGACGACTGATAGTCTTTGATAGTGATTTAGTTTAACAGGTTTTATGGCTCGTTTATCAAGCTGAGTGTTGTTTTTCTTTCAATGCTATATTCTCTGTTGTCAAAGTGTTCTGAACCCCTTGATTTGATGAGGGATTAGCTTTAATTTAAAAAGAACAGTTATATTGTAGACATAAGAAAATCATTATATTTGGAAATTTTGAACATGTGTTGCCATGGTACTTGCCTACTTGGTTTTTAGGTCTCTCAAAGACACCTTTATAGTTGCAAAACCTTGTCAATTGACTTAATTCTTTTGACGTTTTTTATTTTGATTTTTTGGAACTACAATGGATTTTTGAAAGCTAAAACCTAATACAATAGTTATTAATGTTTATCATTTAAAGATATTATCGCCACAAAGTGTTTGTCAAAGTGTAATTTACATTTTTTAGCTATTGTACAGGGCTTTAGTCTCTGCACAAATCTAAATAGAAATTCTACAGGGAAGACTATTGCTTTCTTGATTTTAGCTAAATTCAAAATAGTCACAAATGTCAATGCTTTCTCAGGTCTTGGTATAATAGCTATAAGTTCTTTTCACTCATATATTAAATGCAAAATTTCATATACCGGTCTTGTTACATGTAAACCACTATACCACCAACATTAGCGATGATGTTTGATGTAGTTATTGATATTTTCTCCTACCATGTTATAATCCCTGCTGATTTAGGATTTGGAATGCAACATATTTGATCCTTTAATTAAAGAGTACAGCTCTTGTTTTATCGAAATGGAGCATATATTATCAAAATTTTCATTTGAGTTGTTAATGAATTATGAGAATATTAAGTATGTAGCTTCCATAGGGAACTTGAAAGTTGAAAACTTATGGATAAATTGTTGTTCTAGGTGGATATCATGAAGCTTGACTTTAGTGGACTAGAACCAAGTGCGACACTCTACGGAGAAAATAATGAGTTGCTTTGTGATGGGTTTTCTGCTGCCCCTTCATTTGACCTTCCAGTTACATCAGATGTGAGTTTCTTCACCTCATTATGTCCTACAAATCTATAATACTTGTTTGTAACTAGAAAATTGATGAATTTATTAATATGCTGAAAACTACCTCTAATCCCTTGCTCCAGTTTGATGGATTCCAAAAGAATTCTATCCAAATGGTAAAGCCAGCAAAAGGAACAACAACCTTGGCTTTTATTTTTAAGGAGGGTGTGATGGTCGCTGCTGATTCCCGAGCAAGCATGGGAGGCTATATCTGTATGTACTTCTTGTCCACACGGAAAGATAATTATATTTAATTTCATATTACATTTTGCATTTGCAGCCTATGCATTTACATTCTTTCATTTTGAACTTTTCTTACCGTGTCTCTAGCTGGGGTGGTTTCTTACTAAGTTCTTATATTCAATATGTTATAATATAACAGTTGTTTTTAAAATTGATTTAACGTAATTTTTATTTGATGTTAAACACTGGCTTTAACTTATCTTATCACCTGACTGCTTCCTTTCTAACTACGGTTTTCCCCTAACCCATTAAAGATGCACCATAACCCAATTTGACACATTCATAAGCAAATGGGTCAAAATTGCCATCTCAAGACTTAGGTGATTTACTTCTAAGACACCTTATTTATGTTTCAAATGTAATAAGTGGAAAAATACCATGCAGCCCAAACAATGCTTTCCCTTTCCTAGGCTGTAGGTTCTAATCATAAGGCATTAAATGATCTAATAAGTATGTGTTTCTTTTCGGCGTAGGTTCTAATTATAAGGCATTAAATGATCTAATAAGTATGTGTTTCTTTTCAGCATCTCAGTCCGTGAAGAAGATCATCGAAATTAATCCCTATATGCTGGGTACCATGGCAGGTGGAGCTGCTGATTGCCAATTCTGGCACAGAAATCTAGGCATTAAGGTAATATTGTTTTACTGTTTACCTCAGCTGTAGTATATATCTTCTTTTTTGAAAACTTGCCTAAACCATTGAACTTCCAAAATTTTTTATTTAAAACCCTAAAAAATTTCTAAAAAGTTTGATTTAAGGGGCGTTTGGTTCGCAGAATGTTTGGCAAGGAATTGGAATTGGAATCTTGTTAGAATTGATAACGTGTTTGGTTGGTTAATTTTGAGTGAAACTAGAATGTTAATTTTGAACATTCCATTGGAATGTTAAACATTCCATGGGTAAGTGGAAGGACTGTGAATTCCAATGAATGTGGGAAAATTTTCCAATTCCACTTCCATCCGTTGACCAATCAAACATGATTTTGGATGGAAAATTTTCCAATTCCAATTCCAATTCCTAAGAATTCTGTAAATGATGACCTGGCATTTGACTTGTGGGTAATTTTGACCGTGTTGGCCTTTTTGTTTTCTTTTCTTATTTGCAAAAATGATAATGTGACCTGAAAACTGGTTATCTGCTGACAACAAAGATTACCTTAAATTAGAATTTATGTAAGTTTTATGGATGTTCTACAGATTTGGTAACCTGAAATAGAAGTTGGACCAAAGTTTGTTACCTTTTAACTCAATTGCCTGCCCTTCTAGTAGTATGCTGACTATCCATACAACATATTTTTGTTAGGGGTGTTAAAAAATATCCGAGTTCGAGAATCCGATCTGAAAATCCGGATATTATCTGAAAAATCGGATTCGGATTCGGATAGTGATTTTCAAAAGTTTCGAATATTAGGATATCCGATTAACCAAAACTAAAAAATATTTTTTTTTTATTTTTTTAAATTTTAGATATATTTTACTTTAGATTGAGATTTTTTAGTGTATATTGTTAGACAATTGGCACAATAACAATTGATAAAAACACTCATATAATTTTATTGAATAGAACAAAGGAATACTTTTGGTACACTTTGCATCTTATTCCTACCTTCTATTTATAAGGAAGAAAATAACTACTATCATAAAAGAGAATCATAATTGATTGCTTAAATCAAGCAATCGCTTGATTTATGCTTTGACTACTTTATTATAATTGATTGCCTAATTACTAATTTATTAATTCCAAAAATAGATTTTGGACAGATCCAATTTTCTGACCCATGACCCATTTAGTCAACTTTTGACCCGTGAACATTTTAACCCACAAACATGATTAGAACCATCATTCTTCCCCTAATCATGGTTTGTTCACACCACTCATTCATGGCAACGCAAAATCATTGTCTTCTCGAACAATCTCGACTTTTTTTCGGACACCCGATCTTCACCCCGATCACGTCCAAAGTCTTTTCAATTCAACAAATCAAATTCACCACACTTGCAACATCTCACATGGCAACCCGTTAAAACCCCGTTCATTAATGTCTTGACTCTTCACGGATTGACAACCTCTTCCCCTGTTACATCCAAAGCCAACCTGACTTGAACTCGAACGCCATAATGTTCACACCGCGTAGTTTCCCCAATATCTTTCTTTTTTTCTTTACACCTTATATCTTTTCCCAATCACCCTTGTTCAAAGAGCTTCTCCACCGACTAAGAAAACAAAGCCACCGCCTTTACCGTTTTCTTTCACCTGCCAAACGAACCGAACCCAAAGCCACCTGCTTTATCGGATCCTTTCTGCCCGCTTTTCACGCCTGTACGCCGGTCTCCTCTTATCACGAAACAAACCGATCAAATATTACAAAATCCGACAGCAGCACCCCCTGCTGTAAAAATATCTCGAAACAGCCCTTTTTCTCCAATTTCATCACCACTAACAGCCACAGAACGCTGATGTTCATCACAGGTCACCACCGTCGTCTCTACCGGTACTTCCCCGCGACAACGCGTGACCCAAACACCATTCCTCCAACTCCGTCTTCTGCTGTAGAACAGTTCCGAAGCAGCCACCTGCTGTCCCGAAACACGCGGGTTACCTGCTGCGTTTGCCCCGCAGCGACGGGCTACTCGCCTCTTCGAAACCGACTCTCAAAACGGCCTTCTCCGCCTCTCGAGCCCTAGGCTCTGATACCAATTGTTAGACAATTGGCACAATAACAATTGATAAAAAACACTCACATAATTTTATTGAATAGAACAAAGGAATACTTTTAGTACACTTTGCATCTTATTCCTACCATCTATTTATAAGAAGAAAATAACTACTATCATAAAAGAGAATCATAATTGATTGCTTAAATCAAGCAATTGCTTGATTTATGCTTTGACTACTTTATTATAATTGATTGCCTAATTACTAATTTATTAATTCCAAAAATAGATTTTGGACAGATCCAATGTTCTGACCCATGACCCATTTAATCAACTTTTGACCCGTGAACATTTTAACCCACAAACATGATTAGAACCATCATATATTAGGACTTTTATGATATGAGTTGGTTTTTTATATTATTTTTAGAATAGCATATGCCTAATTATTGTAAAAAAACTAAAAAATAAAAAAATAAAAAATGAATTTTGGATATTCGAATCACTATCCGTATCCGAAAATTCAGATATCCGAACTAAATTTCGGATATCCGAAATTTCGGATACGGATACGGATAGTGATTTTCACTATTCGAAATTTTCGGATATCTGAAATTCAGATATCCGACTTTGAACACCTCTAATTTTTATTCCATATCACCTCAAATTTGGAAGTTTTTGATTTGGCTTTTTTTCTTGAATGTCAAGTTCCCCTGGGTTTGTTGAAATCTTGGATAAATACGTAAACAATGCATACAATGTGGTCTGAGGCAATGCTTTATTTTACATATTTCAGTGTCGTTTGCATGAATTGGCAAACAAGAGAAGGATTTCTGTGACTGGTGCTTCAAAGTTGTTGGCAAATATTTTATATTCCTATCGTGGAATGGGTTTGTCTGTGGGGACAATGATTGCAGGATGGGATGAAAAGGTATGCACAATCAAACATTAAACCTGAATGCGTATGTACTTTATCTCCATGTTTTGCATTTTAAGGTTATTCTAAAGTTTGTCACATATTTTACATTTTTAGGGCCCGGGTCTGTATTATGTAGACAGCGAAGGAGGACGCCTGAAGGGAACAAAGTTCTCAGTTGGGTCTGGTTCACCATATGCTTATGGTGTACTAGATAGTGGGTGAGCACCCCCTAGCCTACCCCTCCCCTCCTCTCCCGGAACAATAATACACATATTTTTAAACAAAGGATGATGCATGTGGAGGCCAACCAACTATGTATGGTGTACCCAGTTCTGATTGTACCAATTCCAGCCAAAACATGCTGAATATTGTAAAACGAGAAAAATATCATAGTTTCTACAACTAATCAGTGCTTTCTTATAGATCAATACAATGGTAATTTGTCAAAATTAAATTCTAAAGGTATTCTCGTCATTAGTCATGTTTTTGGCTAAATTTGGTATATAAACGGAACCAGATACATACTTGGGTGACCTGAAAAGCATTTTCATTATACGGGCCCTTAATTTTACAAGAACACCATTGGTATATTTTTTATATTAAATTGCTTTTTGGTAGCTCAACACAATGGTATTCTCATCTTTTAATTTTGTAATCAAGGGTTGTGAAAAAAGAAGCTGATTACATGGGTGGCCTCCACATACATCTCAATTTATAACCAGTCTCTATTTAATATGTTAGCTTCACCATGTATAAGAAGTTACCGTGTTAATATTGTTGAAGACTTGTTATCTGTTTCTGATCTTTCAAGTCATTGCCTCATTGATGGTGGCAATATCAACCCCTTTACTAGAAGTGAGTTGATTACCTATTTGACTACAACAGGTCAAATGGTTAAACTCTAGAAACTTTGGTCTATATATAATCAAACAAGGTCTAATGGGCTGAAAGTGAGCCTTAGTATATTAGAAAGCTTACAAGTTACGACCTGTTAAATCTATACATTCACAATAGTTTGTTTATATTTTATAATATAGTTTTTTAATCATATTTAACACATCAATTAATTGTAAATCCAAGGGAAGAAATGCATGTGGGTCAGCCCAACCCACCCTGATCTGAGCCACATACTACTCATTTTGACCCGAGCCTTTTCGACCCTTTTATCCATCCGCCCAAAACGCCACCTTGACATGTGTAATGCAATATAAAGTTTCAGTTTGTCTTAAGTTTTGTCAATTTGGTAGGTATAAATATGATCTGACAATTGATGAAGCTGCTGAATTGGCTAGAAGAGCTATCTATCATGCAACATTTCGTGATGGAGCTAGTGGTGGCGTTGCTAGCGGTACATCCTCTTATAATTTTTATAACAAATAATTAGTACCAAATGTGATAACAAAATTATTATTTATAAAAATCAAGTTTTTGAATAAAATCTATGATTTAAACTTTTTATATTGTTTGACAAGTTCAACTACCCATGTGGTTTGCCTTCTTTTTAACTGTTTATTTTCAAAGTTACACTTTTCGCTCCCGTGGTGGCTTGTCAATAATTACGGTGTCATCTCTGATCTAACAGAATTATCGCAATTATCCCTGCTTTTTACCATCTCGTTACAGATTTGGTCCCTCCATTAGATTTTGGCCCCTACATTTTATCCCTTGCAAGTAGCCAGAGGGACCAAAAAGGTATCGAAATGGTAGAATCAATGACAGATTTGGTCATTATGTCGCTCTAGGGACCGCTTTTCTAACTTTTGACAAACCACTTTGTTAAAGATAAAACATACGTTGATAAGTAAACGGAATTACAACGTTACTATGATTATATACTAGGTTGATAGATTTGATTAGTGTTAATGCTTTTTTCTGTTTTAGTTTACCATGTGGGCCCCAATGGATGGACAAAGCTATCGGGTGATGATGTTGGAGAGCTGCACTACTCATACTATCCGGTTGAGCCAGCCATTGTTGAGCAGGAAATGACCGAAGCTGTAGTTGCTTGAGTCGGCCAAGTTGTTTGTAATTTCTGACAAAAAAGAACATAATCTCATGATTTTACATATTCAGCTGTCATTTTCTTGTTTATTACTGGAGTCACATTCTTGTTCCTTCATCTAAAGATTGTTATGCATTTATAGTTGCATCTAATCAATTGTATCTTGTTGGTGGGTTGAATTGTTGAGCTCAAACATGACCTCCCATTTTTAGTTGCGTCAAAAACATCAATCATAACTCAAACACACTTCTTGAACTTGAACCATATAACCTATCTATCTGAATATGTCAAATGAGAGTGATAGATCTTTTTGATAACATCAAATCTTTTGTTTTTGGAAACTTGCTAAATAATTAAGAAGTATAAAAAAATACAAGCATTAGAACCGTAAAAATTTACGATCGATCTTATTAGTGATAAACTGAGTCGAATCAAATACGAACACATTTTCCTGCTAGATCAATAGCAGAGCAAACTCGAGCCGGACAAACTCGAGCAACGTTACCTGTCAGCTTATGAATACAAACATAATATAGACCAAATAAAAATTAATATATCGAATAGGTTCCAAAGTCTTTATACCTCAAAGACGCCCATTGTTCTTACGAGTTACAAGCATTTTGCAGAAAATAAACATTTAAAAGTAACAAACCATAATAAGCTGCAAATTGAAAATAAAGTCAGGTGTAACGGTCAGAGTCATAAGCCTCATCATAGTCCCGGTTGTATATAAACACTTGAATATAACACACCACGTTCGCTTTCACTATCACCATCGCTATTACCATCGGTATCAGTAGTAGATACATAACTCTTCCAACAAGGTACCATGATATCGCCGCGACTATCCTTGGCCCACCTCACAGTCAACGTTTGACCATGCAACTCCTGCAATGTTATTTTAATTTCTAAGATATTGAAGAAAATTAAACTGCACTTTTCATATGACTGATAGCGTATCATAAACCAAGTAGCCAAAGAAAGTGAGGGAAAGACAAATTACCCACTGATCCATTGTGTCAATTGCGCTGCAAGCAGACTCGTACTCTGCAAATGTAACAAACCCAAAACCTCTAGACCTCCCAGTTTTCCGATCCACGATTACTTTTGCTGTTGCACAACATATGTGTATATATATATATAAAGGGCCATGAAAGATTTTTCAAAATATGTAAACATAGATTGATGTACATAAACACAAGAAAAACCATAATGTAAAATGGAAAAGCAACAATTAATAGAATAACCTAGCTCCATATATACCTTCAGAGACTTCCTCGTGTGCTCTAAACGCTTCTCGCAAGCTACTATCATTGGTTCCCGGACCCACGCCTACAACGAGAATCATGTTGGATTAATCTTGATAGGTACGGATAGCCGGGTCATGGATACGGGTTATGAAGAGTATTATTCTAGTCACATGTTTATTAGTTGAGTCAAAGTAGTGGATTAGTGGGTTAGTGGTGTTTCTTTTCTTTAGGTGCAAGAGTTAATTTTTCTATTTAATGTAATGTTTGATTATGAATGAACATAACGAGAGAGTTCAAGCAATAAACTAACTGTGTTTTGTGTGTGTCTATTTGGGGTCTGATCCAACAAATCAATGTGAATAAAAAAACTTAATTAGTTTCCACATGATGATCCTACTGGACTTGTATTTGATTTGAGATTAGATTACCTCCCACAAACAATTTCCAGTTTGACACGCGTTGTATCGATCGATAGATACATGGACTTGTTGCTTTCATAGTCTGCATTAGTATATTACCAGCTCTGTTGAAGAATGCCATGGTTGTATACCTCTTGCAACCTAAAACACACAATCCATTAATCCATCATAAAACTTAAAACAAGCTAGCAGGTGTAATGCTTGAAATTTCTTAAATCAATTTGAGATGTGTTGTGTTGACTGTTGATGAAAGACACTTTCAACAGTAAAGTAAAGTTGGACCGCTTGTTTAGGTGTACAAAAACCTACCTTGTGTAACCGGTTTCCTTCGGTTATTAACCGATTAACCAAATAAAACCAGTTTTTATTACCGGTTACCGGTCCTAACCGTTTATGATGTGAGAAGCAGTAGCCGGTAGAAACTGTTCGTTACGATTGGTTAGAAACTGGTTTGTATATTGGTTTGGATCTCAATTGGGCCAATTACGGGCTAAATTTGAAAACTTGTATCGTTTGATACATCCAACAGGGCTATATTCAGCTTAATTTTGGATTCTTTGGAATGGGCCAAGCCTTTGATATTCGGCCCCAAAATAGTTTTACTTTCGAGTTGGTCATCTCTTGCGAGTTGGGGTTGCATGCGTGCATACCCTTCTCCAAAAGAAAGTTAGTTTATAAAGAAACAACAAGGTAAAAAGTAGGGTTAATCTCCCGAGAATCTTTCCACCTTCAAAATTGTTAGTATTCATTTGCTAAAATTATTATTTTTAAAAATTATTTTTTGTTTAAAAACACTCTTTACAAAATCACACTGGTTTTTCCCTCTGCTATACGACGAGAGTTTTGTCATTTTTCTCTTGCGCAACACGATGTGACTTTAATCGTTATGGATCCGATTTACTGTAAACCATAAAAACGAATACCGACATGGGTTCCAATAATTGATTCGGCTTATCACGGTATCACAATGGTAACCATACTTGCTATAGCCAGCGATATTAAAAATAAAATACTTGATTTTGAACAAAACTCTGTTTTCTAAAAAGATTGACGTACGAAAATCATTCTCCCAAGCTACGTGGTGAGAATTTGGTCGTTTTCCGCTTGCACTACGTGACGTGATTTTGGTCGTTATCGCCTACGCTCGCCGAAATCCATAAAAAAAATTCCCAAACTGGTCCTGATAAAACCAATACCAACAACAATTTTTCGCTCATAAATCGATCCAGTCGGCCATAGTACCACAAAGATAGATGCATTCTCTATAGCATACGATACAAAAAAGATAATTGATTTTGAACATAACTCCATTTTGAAAAGGAAATTATATCAGAGTGTTGAAAAAATATAAGTAAAGACAATCACACATCTTGTTTTTCCAAAGAATTAATGAACAAATGGCATTCCCCCATGCGCACACGACAAGAGTTTGATCATTTTTCCCGCGCTACATGGAATGGATTTAATCATTATTGCACCGGCTCGTCGAAAACCATTAAAGCCAGTACCTAAACCTGGATGATGGAAGTTGGTTTGATGAACCCGTTCTAATTGTTTAAAAATATAGTCTATAGTTACCATGAGGGAACCGTCATGTAACCTTTTGTGACTGCTTTTCATGACTTTTTTGGATGATTTTAACCTCTTGAAAAACACTTTCTGTTCTCTCTTAAAAATCGATATGAATGTTCAAAATAGTGATATGTTCAAGTATTTCATGTTATCAACCTTAATGTAGCATTAACTGTGACATTTACTTTGATTTATCTCTGATTTGAACATATACACATAAAAAATAACGCTTGATCCCATGAGCCATGCCACCGGAATTTAAACTTGCGGACTTTCAAGTCGAGATAAGTTTAAATATAGGTCACAACTAGTAACCTCAATGGAGCAATGATTATGACCTATATTTGAACTAATCACCGATTTGACGTACACACTTCAAGTCATTAAAGCAAAACCGGTGTTGAAAATATTTACATCTACTTTTTTAACAAAATATATTTTTTCTCAAACCGGTTCCAGCACAAACCAATCACAAACCTACCTGAATCGATTCCAACCGGGTAAGGTTACTAGACTCCAAGCCTGGTTCCAACCCGAACCAATTTCTCATCAACCTGGTTTTGACATTTGTTAACCAAACCAAACCAATGTAGGGTTTCTAACTTGTTTTGTGCATCATTAGTGGATTTAATTCCTGTTTTCAATTCTCAAACACATATGGGAATGATTCCTTTTCGTTCTCTTACTCATCAGCCAAACACTAGTTAAAGCTTAGAAGTAACACCTGAAAAAGCCATCTTGATCAACTCTTTCCTCAATATCTTACAAGGAGCATTTTTCGGGATCGAATCAATGAAACAAACTCTTCTTAGTTTCTTGTATGGTGCAGCCTAATATAATGAATAAATCTTATAACCGATTTAACTAAAAGAACCAAACCGCTTAAAACTGATTGTTCGCTCATGGTTTTTTAAGAGTGGTTATAGTGGTTCGGTTATACATGTTATGTAAAAAAAATCAAGCCGAAACAATACACTAGGCCTGGCAAAATGGGCGGGTCGGGTCGGGTCGGGTTAGGTGTCGGGTCAGGATGGGTTCGGGTCAGGACGAGTTCGGGTAAAAAACGGGCTAGGATGGGTTCAGGCAGAATGGGTTCGGGTCAGGATGGGACGAGTCAGGATGGGACGGGTCAGGACGGGTCAAATCCAAAAATATCAAAATTTTCAATTTTCCAACACAAACCATAAAAAAACATATAATAAACTACAAATAGAAGTTTCAAACATTAATTCAATGTTTAAAACCCCCATGTAAACTAGTATCGTTAAAAAAAAAACATGAAGCACAATCTTAACTATTGATAACCACTTCAAATATCTTCAAATCAAAGATGAAGGTTGTTGATGCATCTATACCCATTTGGAGCTCCATGGACAATACTATAATCAAAAAAATTAATGAAACCTCAATACACGAATTAACAATATTTGAAGTGTATGAAGAATGGATATGAATATTACCTAAAAGTTGTTATTATCAAAGTCGGAATCAATGCTTCAATATCTTCTACAATTTCTTCTTCCATCTCGTTTCCATTCTCCTCATCTGAATATATGAAAAATAAAAGATGTATGATTTATTATTAACATTACATATAAACATGAAAGCATATGCAATCTAAAGTTACAAATATAATAAATTAACCACAATACCTTCTAAATCAAATAACCAATCACGTGTGCATAACAACGCCTCGACTTTTGAAGATACAAGTAAACTTCGATATTTCCTTATAACTCGGCCGCCAATACTAAAAGATGATTCTAAAGCAATGGTCGTGATTGGAATGCTCAAAATGTCACGAGCCATTAAAGCCAACCGTGCATATCTTTCTTGATTATCCTTCCAATATTGTAAAAAATCAAGTTCTTGTTTTCTATCAAGTGAAGGTTCCTTAAGATACATTGTTAAGTGTGACTTTTTTCTCTCAACACTTTTAAATTGGCTTTCAAATGACTCGAGCCCATCTAACTCTCAAATACATCAACATCAACATTTGAACCTCCATCCAATGAAGAATCATGCATCTCTAAACGGACATCATACTCCTTATCATATAACTTATAAATACTCTTCAACTTCTCCTCGCGTACTTCATGTGACATGTTAAGATTTGAGAAACAATACTCAACAATCTTAAACTTATATCGTGGATCTAAAATAATAGCAAAATAGAAGAATACATTATAACTTTCCCAATATTTTTCAAACTTTTTTTCATATCTTTCGCCATATCACTTATAACACGGTATGTGTTATGAATTTGTTCTTCAATAAATGATTGAATTCGTCACATATTACGAAAATACAAGTTAGAAGTAGGATAGGAGCTTCCAGAAAATAACGTCGTGATGTCATAAAAAGGTTTCAAAAATCTTGTGATTTTTTCCACTCTTGTCCACTCATCTTCTGATGGAAAAGTCTTATAATTTGAATCAACTAGTGCTAAACGAGCATAAGCCCGTTTATAAGTCAATGCACTATTAAGCATAAGATATGTTGAATTTCATCTTGTTAGGACATCTTGACGCACATGTTGCCCACATTGTAATGAAAGTTGTTGTATGCATTCCGCAAACTTATAATTTCAGGTATACTTTCCTCGAACATATTTTACCGACTCCCGAACCTTCTCGATGGCTCCTTCAATTACTTTCATCCCAGCTTGAACAATAAGATTTAACACATGTGCAGAACAACACACATGAGTAAAATCTCCATCATAGACCAATGTGTTATTTAGACGCAAATGACTTTTTAGATATTCTACTAAAACATCATTATATTTGGCATATCTAGTGTGATAGTAAAAATCTTTTTCTCAATGCCCCAATTCACTAAAAAATTAATCAAGTACTCTACTAAAATGAAACCACTATGTGGAGGCGGTATAACTTGAAAGTTCAACACTTTTTTCCTCAAAACCCAATTTTTATCGACATAGTGGGCCGTCAGTGCCATAAATCCACCCGTTGTGATAGAAGTTCATAAATCAAAAGTTAGACATATTCTACTTCTTACCTTTTGTAACTCATCTTTGAGAATCGCTTTCTCTCTTTCATAAATTTTTAAGACATCCGACTTTGTAGTGTTTCTTGTTATGGGATTCATATCGCGGTGTAAAAACTTATGTAAATCTCTTGTTGCTTCTATTAGACAATATTATTAGGGTTATTAGTATGAGCCCATGGGCCCAGTTAGGTTTTAGGGTTTACATTATATTCTCTATATATTGTAACCAAACCTATCAATAATAGGGAATTTAGTCTTTTATCATCTTACATGGTATCAGAGCCTTAGGGTTCTGATTACCTTCTTTTCCGCTGCACCACCACAAAAACATACAAACCCTAGCGGTCATCATCGAGTTCAAACCCTAGACAGGGCGGTGTGCCGCCACCGCCGCCGCCCCGTCCCACCTTCGTCTTCTGTTTCGTTCTTATCTATTTTCTAGTTTATGTTTAATAAAGCTTCGTTATCGGTTGAGAATTCAAACCTATTACCAATATCCATTCTCTTGGTTCGTTCACATCCATTGTCTTGGTTTGTTTCTAGATTATGGCTCCCAATTTGCAGCGGTTACTATGTTTTCTTTATTCTTTTTATTTTTTCGTTTATCAGTGTTTAGCCACATCAAGGACCACGGCCCACGGCCGCCGATCTCAAACTACGGTTTGATTAAATATTTCTATTATTCTTAGATCTACGGATCCAAGAGACCGCCACCTGACCACGGTCACCGGTCTTGCTTTCTTTTATTTTTATTATATCTACTTATGTCATCTCTTGATCTATGGATCCAAGAGAGTGCCGCTTGCTAGCCTTGAGACATCGCCAATGACTACGGTCGCCGGGTCTCAACTTATTATTCCAAGAATCAAGAACCATGAAGTATCAAGCAAACTATGGATAGCACAATCAACTAAAATATGGATGACAACATCAAGCACAATATTGTTTGTTGGCAATAGTTTGGATAGTCAAGTCGATCGAAACATGTTTATCTTATTATCATTGTTTTATATTTTTTTTGTTTCTCGGTCATAACATCAGGTTACTCCCGCTAAGACTGCGGGGGAGTATTAGACAATATTATTAGGGTTATTAGTATGAGCCCATGGGCCCGGTTAGGTTTTAGGGTTTACATTATATTCTCTATATATTGTAACCAAACCTATCAATAATAGGGAATTTAGTCTTTTATCATCTTACAGCTTCATGTTCAACATAACTGAACGGGTAGTTATGTTTAATGATCAAATATGCTAGTTTCTCCCTATACATTGCTTGATCTAGAGGGGCGCGTTTTTTTGGTTGACCAGGTTCATCAAGATCAAAACACTTTGGAATATGTCGCTTCATGTTAGATGTCCCCGATTTTAGGTTGGCATTATACAATTTTCCACAACCCGTACAAATTGCCTTTCTAACCCCATGAGCTCCAACCGGTATTTTATCAAAATAATCCCAAACTTTAGAATGATTCTTACTTGAACTAAATGAACTTACTTCATCATCAAAATCAATATTATTTGGTGTCTCCTACAAACGAAAGTGCCACTAACAAATCAAAAATATTATCATACTTTGAAAACAAGATATTATCAACATAAATATTATCATACTTTGACTAATTCCAACCAATAACAAAAGTTTGTAACATAATCATTCATTAATTCCACTCCAAGTCAAAAATTGGTCAAATTTGCTTAAGAACCACCCCTGGTTAGGCTATCTTACAAAATTAAACCTAACCAACATGTTCTAATCATATGGGGTGTTCCTAATCTATATCCTACCAAACGCAAGTGAAATTTCTAGACATTTAGAAACTAAACCGAAGAACACATACCGGTTAATCTTCACTTCTAATCCAAGATTGCACCTCAGAAATCCCTTAAAATTCTTGCTTCTTCTTAAGTCGTCGCAGACGACACACAATTATAGCTACTTTTATAACTGACCCAATTCAAGAAAGTAAAAAATCTGAGCAATTAGAACATAAATATTAACAATTTAACCAAAATTCAGCCTAAATTATATAAAAATTAAATTAGGGTTACCAGACTTGAATTCTGGTGAGAGGAGCTGAAGAGACTATGTTGTAGAGAGCTTAAGAAGACGACGGTTGATGGTGCAGCTTTTCCGGCAAGCGGCGTCGCAGTGGGTGGTGATGAGGGTGATGACGGATGAGGTTTGAAAATGACGCTCCGATGGTTTTGAGGGTGGCCTAACCCGTGAACAATTTTTTGCATCGCCCATTGGACTCGCAATCTATTTAGATTAGAACTTCATGGCCCAACTTGACCCGTGAACACTTTTTTTGGGCCCAGGCTAACCCGTTTTCTTTTTAAAAATACCCATAAGGACCCAAAATAAAAGTTACGGGCTTGTTTTGCCAGGCCTACAATACACACACCTAATAATTGGTTTAACACACACACATAGAAAAGGAATAATACAAAGTGAATTTAACGTAGAAGTGTTGGAAGTCACAAGTGTCATTGATCGATATGTTAGAGAGGCCACGTGCAAAAATTGAAAGAAATAAAATGGCTGAGAGTGAAAATGTGGGAAAAATCATCATTGTTGACTTTTATCTAGTTCAATTAGTTTTTTTAACTTAAATAATTTTTACATACTTTAATTTTTAAATTATACCAAAAAATAAAGAAATTTATTACCCTTAACTTTAATTTGAATATAGTATTGCTAGATAGTTTTATGGAAAAAAAACATTAAAAAAACCATCAATTATAGTGTGATTATAGAATGTGTCACACAAGAAGAGAGAATTGATTATACAGATGTTTTTGCTCCTGTGGCAAGACTTGAAACTGTAAGAATATTCCTGGCTTTTGCTGCATCCAAGGATTTTAAGGTCTACCAACTTGATGTCAAGTGTGCTTTCTTATATGGGGTGATTGATAAAGAAGTGTATTTCAAACAACCACCTAGTTTTACAGACCCAGATCATCCTGATTATGTCTGCAAACTTGATAAAGCTCTATATGGGCTGCACCAAGCTCCAAGAAAATGATATGAGACACTATCTCAGTATCTCTATCAACATGGCTACAAGAGAGGTACTATAGATGGAATTTTATTCATCAAAGGAACATGGAATGACTTATTGCTGCTTCAAGTATATGTAGATGACATTATATTCGGGTCAACTAATCCAAAGCTCTGTAAAGACTTTGAGAGGCTAATGAAGAATAGAATTAAAATGAGTGTCATGGGAGAACTAAATTTCTTTCTAAAAATTCAAGTGAAGCAAGTTGACAATGACATCTTCATAAGTCGTTCAAAGTATGTACAAGACATACTTACAAGATTCAACATGACTGATTGTAAGGTTGCAAAGACATCCATATCCAAAAACCACTCCCTTGGACCTGATCTTGAGGGGGAGTCTATACAGGGCTATGATTGAGTCTCTTATGTACCTCACAGCCAGTAGGCCTGATATCATGTTTGCCATATGCATCTGTGCAAGATATTAAGCCTACCCTAAGATGTCACACCTGGTTGCTGTCAAGAAGATTCTTAGATATCTCAAAGGTGCTCCCAAACTTGGCCTTTGTTATTCAAAGAATTCTGGCTTCAATCTGTATGCCTATACTGATAGTGACTATGGTGGCTACAACATGACTGCAAAGTCTACATCTGGGGGATGTCAATTCCTTATCGGAAGGATAGTCTCTTGGCAATACAAGAAACAATCCTGTGTGTCTGCATCAACCGCTGAAGTTGAATACATTACTGCTGCAAGTTGCTGTGTTTAAGTTCTTTGGATTCAGAATCGGATGCTGGACTATAGATTCAAGTTCAAAGAGACTTCCATTCACATAAACAACAACAGTGTTATCTCTATTACATAGAATCCTGTGCAGCACTCAAGGACAAAACACATCAACATAAGATATCATTTGATTAGAGATAATTTTGAAAAGGGATTAATCAAACTAGTCAAAGTTAACACAAATGAACAATATGCTGATTTGTTCACTAAAGCTTTTGATGAACAAAGATTCAAATATCTTGTATAAGCTATTGAGATGACTAACTTTGAGTAGATTTTCTTAAACTTAAATCAACTTTATTTTTAAAACCTGTGTGTTTTAAGTTGTTTATTTTATCACCTTTATAAGCCCAGTTTATTTTGGAGAAAATCTTTAAAATGATATTCCTTATTTTTTGAAAATTTTTCCAAACATATTTTCTTTCGAAAGATTTCAAGTTGTATTCGGAAGAACATTGTATTTAAGATTAAATAACTACTTACATGTACTTACATGTATTTGAAGGACAATTTTCTTCCAAAATCAATTAAGTCTCGAAAGATCTATTCTCTTTAGAATAAAACTCCCAAGTCTTAATTTCTTCCGAAACCAAACATGTCTCAAAAGTGAAAATTCTCTAAGTATTATTCTTTCAAAGCAAAATTTTCACAAACCTTAGGAATATCTTCCGAAGCCAAAATTACCTTCAAAGATTTTCAACTTTCAAAAAAACTATCTTTTTGGGCTTTTTTTCAGAGGTGGGACCGACATTCGGATTGCAAAGTTTATTCTTTTGCATTAACTTTGTCTCAAATCCATTTCATATATATTATCTCAACGGTTCTCCCTCTTTTCACTATCCTCTTCATCTGCATTATCTCTAACCTAAATTCACCCACAAACCGCCTTTGTTCTTATCTTTCTTCAGAGTAAAGCTATCTTAAATGGCCAACCCTGACCGCAGAAACCAATTCAATTTCTCCATAAATCTTCACAGGCAACATAATCAAGTTGCTCTGTTAGACTCTGAGAAAGACCCTGGTTTCTCAGAGGTTTGCCGTTTTCTTTTTTTGTCAAACTATTTCACCTCCCTCACCATAGATCCTCCACTCTATAAGGATCAACGTTTGGAATTTTGGAGGACCTACCAAGAGGTCACCAGTGCAGGAGAGGACAATCTTCATCACTCCAGCCTCTATAAACACTCACCTTCAGCTGGATGATGTAGAAGGTGAATTGTTCTTTCCAAAATCTGTTGTTAACTAGGCTTTTAAGCAGATGGGCTATGAAAGTGACTTCTCAGTCAGGACCTTCAAAAAGGGGAAGGTCTCCTCTCAGTTGAAGTACCTCCTCCATGTGGTAATCCACAACTTATCCAACAAACATAGAGGTTTGGATCAAATTCCTGAAGACCTTTCCTTTATAGTCCATGGGATGATTCAAGGGGTCAAGTTCAGGTATTCATAATTTGTCTATACTAATTTACTTGCAAACTTAGGCTCCTTAGAATATTACATGTTTCTTAGGTATGTCCAGCACATTCTCAATTATGAACTGGAACAGGTATTGTTCTAAAATTAGGACAGATGAAGCCCGACATCTTCAAGACTATGAGAAAGCCAACTGTTGGCTTCTTAGGAGTAGAAACAATCCTTGTCCCAAAAAAGTTAAAGCTCATTGCTCAAGGTGACAACCTAGCAGCACCAGTTAGTGTTAAACCCACACCTTCTACTACTCAACCACCAATAAAACCACAAATAACCATAACCTACCAGAGAAAATCCAAACGAACCCCTGCACATGCTACTCAGTTTGTGCAGGCCCCTATATCATCACTCATACAGGAGGAAGTGGACATTAGAGCTCCCACTTCTCCTGAGGAGCAAACCACTCCTATCGCACCAATGATCAGTGCTGAGGTTTCTCATGCTCAGCCTAATGAACTCACAACCCCCACGGCCTTAGCCTTCACTTAGAGTCTCAAAACTCTAGTGAATAACCTTTAGGGAACAGTTACCATCCCCAGCCTCTTGATTTAAACCAACCAATCCCCAACCTTGAATTTTATGATGATGAAGATATGGGATTCAGTGAGTATTATTAGTCTCTCTTCTCCTCCCCTGCTCAAGGAGAGATGAGTACTCCTGTTTCTCTCATATCTAGCCCACATTATTCACCTACTATTGAGGTGGATCTACTTGAACCTGTTCAAGAAGTCCATATGGAAGAGGCACTCACTTCAGCAAATGATTACATCATTAAGACCTCAACCATGGCAACTCAGCCCACTGACGCTTCACTTTGAAGCTGTCATGGTGAAAGGGAAATCCAGCAGCCAAGAACAAAGTGCGGGTGATGAGGAAGAAGACCTTGGTCCTATTCTCTCATCCCCCCGTGATTCTTCAGAAGAAAGATGAGGGGAGTCTGAAACTAAAGATGCAAAAACTGACAAACACACGCACCTATTTAATATCAAAGATAAGTCACCTGGAATCTCAGGTGACTGTCTTACAAAGGAGGGTCAATAACCAGCAACTTAAGATCACCGATCTCAAGTGCAAGTTAGCAGAGAGACCACTCAGGAGAACTCAACCAGGTCCACAAGAACATGTGGATATGACAGACCCAACCTCAAGCTCACCTATGCAAGAAGATGATGGTACCATAAAGGGGGAGAAAGTCCAAACAATCACAGAACCTAGGAGTTCTTCATAGAGTATGGACTTTAAGGATTCACCATCCTCACTTGCAATGGTCCATACTCAGCAACCTCCTCAAGTCCATATGGATGTAGACTCACTCATACAAAGTTTGTTTGAGGAGGGTATTTCAAGAGCTATGCCTACTCCATCTCCATACTATGAGAATCCAATCATGGGATGAAGGTATGACACTGATATAAGATCTCTAGTCATAGATCTATAGAAAATTTTCAACTTTTCCAACCTGAGCTTCTATGAGAGCATCAATCTGATTGATCTTCAACTTGTCAACCCAAGTCAAAACAGACAAGCTGCAAGATTAGCAGATAGGATTCAAGAAAGAGTGCTAAAAGAATTCAAGCTGAGGTCAAGACTGTATAGACAGAGGCTAGTAGGTGAGACTTTTAGTCAACTAAAAGTTAAGGTGGACCCTAAGATTAGCTTTGAAGGGGAGTCATGACTAAAGGCCTAGAAGTTGAACCTGTGAACCCCTTGAGACAGGAACTTCTTCAGCACCTAGTAACCTCAGTGAGGCACCGGCTGGTGAAGGTGTTTCACAGCCTTTCTCTGGCCAAAGCTTGACTGCTGAACCAAGCAATGAAAGCCAAAGCTCTCTCCACCCTGAGTCACCAAGGCCTGTGAGTGACAAAGGAAAAAGGAAACTGACTCCTGAGGAGGATGAGAAAGAGAGGAAGAGGAAGCTTAGGAGAGAGAGTTAAAGAAGGTCTCTAGGCTTTATGAAAGCTACCATCAGAGCTGCCCCTAGGCCAAATACTCAGGATGATGAGTTAAGGGCATCCAGACTAAACTACCTGGGGACCGAAAACTACAATATTGATGAACTCATATATCTTCCATTAGATGAATTAAATGAACTGACTGATAAGGAGTTGTCTAAGAAGAGGAAGGAGGCAGAGGATGCAGCATTGCTCCTCAAGAACAAATAAGAAAAGAGACAGAAAAGGCTCTACAAGCATGTTTCTACCCTCTCCTCAGTTCAAGAAAGTCCTGAGACAGAGGCTATGTAAACTGCACAATCTCAGGTAGACAAAGAAGCTTATAGACTGAACATGATCAATTACTTGAGTGCCACAAGCCTCTATAAGGCATCTGCCCTTCTTCCCTTATCATATGAGTATGATGAGTTTGAGTATCTCAAGTAGCTGGAGCAACAAGTCATCAAGGAACAAAAGGCTGCTAAGAGAAAACTATAGGAAAAAGCTGTAAAGTCAAGAGCAATCATCTAAAAGAGCCAAAAAGAAGCCCGCTGACAGACAAAGGATGATGAGCTTCTTGAAGCTGTATGGATTCTCCTGAAGGAGCCTTGATCCAATGTTTCTATTCACTATGGATGAGCACATCAGGGTGATCAAGCAGAAGATTAAGAAGGGAGAGATTATTGACTTGCATTCTCCACCAAATCCAGCTCAACCTGAAGTTGAAGTCAAGGTTGAACCCCCCGAGACAACACAACCTGAACTTAGAGCCGAATCTCAGCCAATTTCATCTTCTAATCCACAGTAGGGTCATTTTTTCTCTCCTGAACCTGTGAGAGAAAAGAATCCAACTGAGAGAGACACATTAGAACAGCCTGATGCTGAATGCCAGTCCTTTCAGTTAAAGATTTCAAAGAGAAGGAAAAGGATGGCCATGAAAAGTATTCCCAAGAAGAAGTCAAAGGCATCCACCTTCAAACCTCATGAAGAGTTAAAGCACCCTGAGGTAGTGCAAGAAGAGGCTGCTCAACCAACTCCAACTCAAGTAGAGCCTCTTGCAACTAGAAGGCCCATCTTGTCCTGGACCTTTGCTGCTAATCCATACAGATGGTATTATGAGAGTCTGAGGGATCCTGATAAGATGATGAAGAAATGTATGGTCTTGATCCTAAGTAGGACTGTCAACATGTGAATAACTTCTCTGTTTTGGTAGCATCAGCCTAGGGGGAGTTTATAAGCTTATATTAAAAGGCTGATTCAACCAAAGAAGACAAAACAATCAAGGAGCTTAACGCATGCATGCACTAATGTACAAGGTAGAAGTTACTTCAAAAGTTTTACACTCATCACAGAAATAATTCTAAGTGTAAAATCTTCGGAAGCTAAAGACCAAATCTTTCGAAGCCAAAGATGAAGTCTTTCGAAGCTTCAAAGACAAAGTCTTCTGAAGCCAATGAAGTGAAGATTGATTTCTTTCGAAGACAGAGAAGACATGCTTTCTCTGATGTACTTTTACATAAAGCTGACTTACTTTTCGCTACAACTTTGAAAAGATCCATGCTTTAGTAAACTGTAGATTATGGTCTTGAGTCTATAACTTTCTACTGTGTACCTTTTATCCTTTTTGTAATATATTAAGATGTGAGTTATAACATGTCATAGTCACTAGTCAAAGGCAATCTACTTTTTGACTTTACATTGATCTTGTTGTCTAGATTCGTGTTTCCAGCTGGCCTTCAAAGTATGGTCGGTTGTAGGATGTAGTATAAAGTATCTCAGGTCCTTGTATTTCTTTTTATGCTTTGTAACACTTGTAAAAGAACTTGAGAGCAATATACAACATCCTTGAAAACCATATTAGCCTGTTCTTGTTCTTAGTTTTGTCTCATTGCTTTACTTGTGTTCTTAGTATCATATACATAAATCCAGTTCCCTATTTGATCTGTTAAGTGTTCTAACACTCTTCTTATTGTAAGACTGATTGTAATGACCATCCCTTAATTGGTTCTGCATCTAGACACTCGTACCCGTGAAAGTTGACCGGGTAGCCGAGGAAGATACACGGAGTGGAACGGTGAGCAAGTTTGTGTGGACGAGTGGAAGAAGTGTTTGGATAGCATAGGCATCCGAACACACGAATGTGATCGTAGGATGGTTGACGTAGGTAAAGTAATGAAGTTGGGGTTTTATAGTTATGAAGTTTAGTTGAAAGGATGTTGTGAAGGTATGAGGCCGTATGGGGGGCTTCAACCCAAAACGAAGAAAGTAGTGAAGCATGGGTAAGAAGAGCAAACATGATTTCATTTAGGCGACGAATCATGCGCTCGGATTTCCTGTTTTGTTGGGAGGTGTGAGGGCAAGAAAATTGAAATTGAATGTCATGTTCGGTTGCAAAGTTTTTAAAATTTGTATTGTCAAACTCACCCCTCATATTGCATTGGAATGATTGGATTGACATGTGAAATTGTGTTTTTACATGTTGATGAAAATGGGTAAATTTAGTAAAAGTCTCGGATTTAAATTTCAAAGGATACACCCAACTATATTGTGTAAAATCATCCGTTAAAACCACAAAATATTTATAATTGGCATGGCTTAAAACATGGGATGTCCATAAATCACAATGTAAAATAGCAAATGGCAAAGTACCAGTTGTAGAATCTAAAAATAGAAAACGCTTATGTTTAGACAACTGACAAGAATGACAAAGAAATGATAACTTTGGTTTATTACAAGAATAAAGTGCTTCGAACGAAGAAACTCCATGATGGGTTGACCCGGGTGTCCGAGTCGGTTGTGCCAAACAGGAGAATCTTTTGTTGAAGTAAAATAAGCGGGTGGCGGAAGCATCGGAAGTGAGTGGGTAAAGAAAGTGAGTGGGTAAAGATCACTGGTACTGTCGTGACGACTCAGGATTGT
Source organism: Flaveria sonorensis (assembly GCA_025506505.1). Lineage (NCBI taxonomy): Eukaryota > Viridiplantae > Streptophyta > Magnoliopsida > Asterales > Asteraceae > Flaveria > Flaveria sonorensis. Next base: position 51,949,647 of record CM046430.1, read on the forward strand.
GCCATCCTTTAAATCCTTCACAGAAAATCCAAATGGGTCAAATTCAACAGAAGTCCAATTATCAATGTTGAATTTACGTACAAAGATAAGGTTTTTAATAAAATTAGGATTGCAAAGAATGGATTTTAGGTGTAAAGGTTTAGATGATGTGGGAATAGTGGAGGATCCCGAACCCAACACTGGAAGTGGGTTGCCATTACCTACAAATATTGACGGAATACGAGGAAAATGTAGCAAGTTTACCTGGGTCATGTGTGACATGAGACGATGCGCCTGTGTCAAAATGCCATTGATCATCACCGGGTCCATGGATAGAGCCTAAACAGCATTGGCGAGCTGAGTTGGTTCAAGTGGATTTGTGTCTGCTAAGTGGGCCTGAGCAGAATGGTTTCTTGAGTGGGCTTATGTGTGGTTGTTGCTGGGCCGAGAAGAAAATCTGGGATCTCATGATGGAGCCCAAGGCTGTGTTAGATATAGGCATGGAGGTGGGGTCTAATAGGGACCATAATTTTGTTGAAAAGCCCAGTAAGGAGAAGAGACAAAACTGGGAAAAAGAAATGCAGCCAAACTCAAATATTACTCATCGTTGGGTCTATGAGGCAGATCATGAGGTGTTGGAGCTGTTGAATTCGTGGTGTAAGTCACTAGAGGAAGTTACTTAGGAGCTCTATGACTTGTTGGTTGAACAGTTTCCTACTTCCGCCTTTGAGGACAAGACGTTTTACCGGCAGGAAGTAATGATACAAATCGGGGGAAGCGGGTCAAAGCACCTAACTTGGGGCAACTTGGATCCATTTTCATGGATTTCTTAAGACCCATTCACTCAAAGAAGCAGAGGGAAGATGGGGTAGTGGAGCTATAGTTCACGATTAACATTTCAGGAGCTAGCTTTAGTTTTTCTTTTGTTCTTTTTCTTAATTTTTGGTGTTTAATCATTTGTATTGAAGACATAGCCCCTCTTGAATCAGGCCAACCATTTCAATTCAATCAAGTAGCTGGCTATTTTGTTCTTGATCTTATCATACCCCAAACTAGACTTTCTACTAATAACTTAAAGACAGTTGGCTGTTTTGTTTGTGATCTTATTATACTCCAAACTAGACTTTCTACAAATAACTTAAAGACCCCTACACTTAACATTTAGTTTAAACCTACGAAAATGCTTATGCAATGTGATCCTTCATAAACATTGAAGATTGGAGTATAAGAATTCCAACAAAAAGGACTGTGATAAAGAGGTAATCTAGACATCACAATCTAAGTTATACTTGGTCACGGCAATAAGTTACTAACGGGTCATACAGTTGGTGACCAACCGCTTCTAAGACGTGCAATGGTTTAATGTGTTACCTGGAATAGATTAAACGAATCATATTAGTTACCTGGAATGTTGTTTCCAATCTTTAATGGGATTTCTCGAAGATGTGTGCAAAATCATCATAGGAGCTTTCTTGTAAAGATATGTTTGTTTGGATCTCCAACAAACCCACTGAAAGAGGTTCTCGCCGTTATCCTATAAACATGTTATACATCCGTATTAGTAACAATAACATGTATCAATAGAAATCAGTAGACATGAACTCATGTTTGGTTGATGTAATGATGTTGTTATCTAAGGTGTTCCTCAAATGATGTTCCTAATGGCGCGTTAGTAAGCACTAGACAAAAGCTTTGTTAGGAGATAATTAAGCAGCAAGCAGAGAGTAAAATGTAATGTCAGTTTACCATGTGGATGTAACATAAAACACACACAAGCAGAGAGTAAAGTAAAGCAGGTTTCATTCATATCAGAACAATGTGGATGTAACATAAAACACACACATGAACAATATATATAGCAGTTTACCATCAGATCTATTCGCATCTCAGTTCATTTTAACCTTCAGCAAAACATGCACATACAGTCAAGCCAAATCTAGTCGTGTCTCAATTCAGTTTAACCTTCAGCAAAACAATTAGGTAACAGCAATACATTAATCTATTACTGATGCATCAGAAATCATAAAATAAGTAATGCAACATATGTAAAATGTAATGTCAGAAAACGAACAAGAACTGAACCAACAACATTGAAACTCACCAGACATGATGCATAATGTCAAAGTCAGAAACAATTAGATGAGGGAAAAAAAACAAGTAGGCACCATTCAACATTGGAACTCACCAGACATGATGCAAAATGTTCCGCTGTCATGACTGCATTAAAACCAACAACAGGTACCTAGGCTGCCAATAATGTTTCCAAGACAACCTGCATAATAACAGTAAAGATGTTCATCGAATGAAAACAACTTTGACAGCAAAAGCGAAACATGAACAACCTGCATAGCTCCCAGCCACTGATCTAAATATGTAGGATGACACCTGAATGTAACAGTTGTATACAAACATGAAACTTGTTCTCCCTTATTCTTGGAGTGGATACCTTCCTTAATGTAACAGATTGACTAGAGAATTATACATCCAACTAACGGCTGATGTCTGAATGTATCTACCAGAAGAAAATACTAAAATAGATCAGAAGTCTATGTTTTCTACTAAAGTCCACCAATGAATCTAAAATCTATGTTTTCTACTAAAGTCCACCAATGAATCTAAAACCAACTACTATAACAGAAAGACGCAATAGTGTTCATATGAAAAGAAAACAAACCTTAGTGAAGAGATATGCAAAGATTGAAGCACCCAACATCGACAATTGCTTGTATAATATCGCCATGAATTGTTTAGCTAGAACAAAATGTTTTGAATGAAAACCCGGATTGTTCTCTGATTCACACTTCTATATGGTTCCTGCAGTTAAAGTCAATCCAGGGTAAATAACTCATCCAAGAGGAGACCATAAGAGAAGTAAATGATATCATGTCATGTTTGTTCTATTGAGTAATATACTCTATGATATAAAGAAACAAAAACTTATCTACTTACCAGATCCAATCATCAAGCCTGTTCAGAAGTCCTATATCTAATTCTTTGTAAGGAGTTGCAATCATAAGAGAGAATTAAAATGTTAGAACAATCTGAGATATCACATTTATTAACAATATTAACAGTGTTAACTAGGTCACAAACTATTCAGCATAACTTCCAGGATTATAGAGATTAAAGAATCAGAGCCTTAGATTCCCCAAAAATCACATCATGGTCAAATTTGTGGCTATATAAACCTGAAATGAAGCAGGTTTAGTACACGGTTATATATCCACCATATTTGTTCTTAAATACAATGAAACGCTTACAATAGACTAGTTGAGGTGGCTACAAGAGGTACTACTAGAGTAACATAAGAATGAACCACCCAAACTAAATTAACTCAGTTACATAAATTCCACCATTTACTCCCTCTCTCTTTATGATACAAGTATCATAAACCATGATGGTTTTTGTCATCAGAAAAATCTAAAATTATCTTCTACTGGGAGTTCCTAACCAATTCTGTCTATTCGTGTGTAAAGGTTATTGTCTCTGAAAGTGAGTATAATTCAAATTCTAAGTTAAGGGATAACAACATATACCACAATTATGAAAGTACTATCCTGATTACTATTGAAGTAAAATAATAAGCTAACAAAAATCCTCCCTAACATCCAGTATGATTAAGTCACATCTTTAAATACTCAAAGTCAAAACACTCTGAATTATACCATACGAAAAGAATCATGAAAACCAAAACCTGAAGTAAAGTAAATCAAATTACAAAACATATAAAGCGAAACCTGAGTGACTTTGTAACTAAACTAAGGATGGAATTCATGAATGTCACTCTCATACTCAATAACCTGCAACAAAAACGTATCAAAATTCAAAACCAATCAGTTTTATACGAATCACAAATGGGCTATCATTAACCAAAACGATTAGATGAACCGAGAAAAGATGGATAGAGAACGCAAGTACTCTGATCAATCAACAGGAGAACAAAGAACGCGATGAAGTTTGATTGCTAACGTTTTCTACGATGACCGCAGGTAACGCCGGTTTTGTAAAAGGGGGAGAGACTTGGAGTCAATCAACTTAATAACCTGCAACAAAAACGTATCAAAATTCAAAACAGAACACTTCATACAAATCACAAATAGGTTACCAATCGATGTTTAGTCTTTAGATGATGAGATCCACTGAATCATAGAGCGCTTCGATTGCTTGCTGATGATGACCGGTGGTTTTGAGAGAGTGTGAGAGACTTGGAGTCAATCATCCTAATAACCTGCAACAAACATGTATCAAAATTCAAAACGGATCCACTAAATTTATCTAGAAAAAAACAGAATGAAGAATGCAATGAAGTTTCCAAACGTGAAACGTAGAGTGGAAAGAGGCCTGCGTTTGGTTGCTGAGGTTTTCTCCAATGTCCGACGAAAGCCTTCTACGCCGGTGGTTCTGCGTAAGAAAACTCACAACAGAACAGTTGATACAAATCGCAAATAGACTATCATAAACGTATAAATCGTATTTACATGATTTGATTGACTGAATTTACCGACAAAAGACAGATAGAGAAGACGCTCCGTTTGCTTGCTGATGATGACCGCCAGTAACGGAGGTTTTATAAGAATCGCCAATGGGCTATCATGAATGTACAGTCAGGCCCCAAGGCTGCCAACAATGTTTCCAAGACAACCTGCATAAAAACAGTAAAGATGTTCATACAAAAGGGAAAAAAGAGATAAACTCATGATATAAGAGTAAAAAAAATCCTCCTGTTCAAGTAAAAAAAATCCTCTGTTCAAGTAAAAAAATCCTCTGTTCAAGTAAAAAAAATCCTCATGTTCTTCATTTCTATATGAACTCATGATCAAAATCACATATAATTTAAGTGGAGCATATGCAATGTATAACCAAGACGAATAACGGCCGGACGCAATGCAAAGAAAGGGTACCCTCCCCAAGAGCATACCTGAATGAATGATCAGTCTGATATAAGAGTTTACATAAAATAAGGAAAATGAAAAGAACAAAACACAAGTGACAATCATAGCAAGTTTAACAAGATATCAGAAAGCTCTAAGCTTACCATGTCATGAAATGGAATTTAATGTGGCATAGAAGAGGGAGTGTTCAAAGTCTGCAAATAAAATTTATTGTTAGAAAACAGTTTAAAATTGTGTTTGTATTCCAGCAACAGGAAACAATCTGTATCAATAACAAACCTTGATGTAGTGATCAAAGGTGAAGATTAAAGCAAAGATAGCAACAGCTTCGTTGCCACAGCTCCCCACCACTGATCAAGATATGTAGGATGGCACCTGGAACACACAATTATCAATAACCAAATAGACAATATAAAGTTGTATCCAAACATAAAACTTTATCTTGGAGTGGATACCCACATGAATGTAACAGCCTGACTACAGAATTGCATACCTGACAATTTTGGTTATGTAAAATGTTAAATCAGTATATATAGAATTGAGCTACATGGCTTACTTGTACTCATGTCTGGTTGATATATAAATGTTGTTCCTAGTGGTTCATGTTAGTAAGCAAAAGGCAAAGCACTGTTAGGGAAGCAGCAGGGAGATAGAGAATAAACTTCATACATGTTACATATATTGCAATTGACAAAAGTAGTGTATCTAATTACTTCACATAAGTAAAGCAGATTTCGTTCATATCAGAACAATCAGGATGTAACATAAAACACACACATGAACAATATAGCAGTTTACCATCAGATCTATTCGCATCTAGATGCACATACAGTCAAGCCAAATCTAGTCGTGTCTCGATTCAGTTTAAACTTCAGCAAAACAATTTGGTAACATCAATACATTAATCTATTACTGATGCATCAGAAATCATAAAATAAGTAATGCAACTTATGTAAAATGTAATGTCAGAAAACGAACAAGAACTGAACCAACCTTCATAGACCTGTAATAAGCCTTAAGCATCCATAAGAAAATATACAACAAGATGATTACTCATATGTGAGGGACAATAACCCTCATGTAAATTCCAAATCAAACAAGAGTCATTACTGGTTGTACTAAATGATTTTGGATCTTCACGTTAAAACCACAAACTATTTTTATATGGATCTTCCCATCCTTGAATCAATAAATGTGTAGAATCAATTTACATGTTAAAGTCACAAACTGTTAGATGAGAAAAAAAACAAGTAGGCACCATTCAACATTGGAACTCACCAGACATGATGCAAAATGTTCCGCTGTCATGACTGCATTAAAACCAACAACAGGTACCAAGGCTGCCAATAATGTTTCCAAGACAACCTGCATAACAACAGTAAAGATGTTCATGGAATGAAAACAACTTTGACAGCAAAAGGGAAACATGAACAACCTGCATAACTCCCAGCCACTGATCTAAATATGTAGGATGACACCTGGAAGATAAAGAATTATCAATAACTGAATGAACCATAGAAAGTTGCATCCAGACTGACTAGAGAATTATACATCGAACTAGCGGCTGATGTCTGAATTTATCTACTAGAAGAAAATACTAAAATAGATCAGAAATCTGCGTTTTCTACTAAACTCCACCAATGAATCTAAAACCTACTACTACAATAGAAAGACACAATAGTGTTCATATGAAAAGAAAACAAACATTAGTGAAGAGATATGATGCCCATGCAGCAGAGGCAGGGAATACCGAGAGCAATATATACACTAAGTTTCCACAGACAGGGGAATAGTTAAAGATTGAAGCGCCCTAGCATCAACAGTTGTTACTAAATTTACTGTAACATCGTCATGAACAGTTTACCTACAACAAAATGTGTTAAATCAAAACCCAGATTGTTCTCTGATACACACTCCCATATGGTTCCAGCAGTCAAAGTCAATCCAGGATAAATAACTCATCCAAGAGGATACCTTAAGAGAAGGAAATGATATCATGTCATGTGTGCTCTCTACTCGATGATATAAAGACACAAAAACTTATCTACTTACCAGGTCCGATCATCAAGCCAGTGCCAGATGTCATATATCCTATTCCTTGTAAGGAATTGCAATAAAGCATACATCATATACAGTATACAAAAATCCAAAGGGGTATGGAAGGAAAATTTGCAACTCTTAAAATTTATGACACCTGAAAAGGTAGTTTAAAATACTAAAACAATCTGAGAGATCACAATTATTAACAGAAATTAAGGGGTTAACTAGGTCACAAATATTCAGCATAACTTCGAGGATTATATAGATTGGAGCATCAGAACCTAGGATTCCACAAAAATCATATCATCATGGTCAAATTTGCGGCTATATAAGCCCAGAATGAAGCAGGTTTAGTACACGGTTATATATCCACCATATTTGCTCTTAAATCCAAGAAAACGTTTATACCGCAATTATGAAAGTACAATCCTGATTACTATTGAAGTAACATAATAAGCTAACAAAAATCATCCCTAACATTAAGTATAATTAAGTCACATCTTTGAATACTCAAAGTCAAAACACCCTGAATTATACCATATGAAATGAATCGTGAAAATCAAAACCTGAAGTAAAGTAAATCAAATTACAAAACATATAAAGCGAACCTGAGTGACTCTGTAATTGAACGAGGGATGCAATTCATGAATAACACTATCATACTCAATAACCTGCAACAAAAATGTATCAAAATTCAAAACCTATCGGTTTTAAACGAATCGCAAATAAGCTATCATTAACCAAAATGACTAGTTGAGGTGGCTACAAGAGGTATTACTAGAGTACCATGAAGAAGAACCACCCAAACTAAGTTAACTCGGTTACATAAATTCCACCATTAACTCAGTTACAAATGATGGTTTTATCATCAAAATACTACCGCACTAAAGAACACGTAGAGTGTTATTCCAATAAGAGAAAAATCTACTGTTGGCTTCTCCTGGGAGTTCCTAACCAATTTTGTCTATTCGTGTTCTAAGTTAAGTAATAACAACATATACAGCAATTATGAAAGTACTATCCTGATTACTATATATTGAGGTAAAATAGTAAGCTAAACAAAAGTCATCCCTAACATCCAATATGACTAAGTCACATTTTTAAATACTCAAAGTCAAAACACCGTGAATTTACCATACCATACGAAACGAATGGTGAAAACCAAAACCTGAAGTAAAGTAAATCAACTACAAAACATATAAAGCAAAACCTGAGTGACTCTGTAATTGAAGTAAGGATGGAATTCATGAATAACGACTCTCATACTCAATAACTCCTGTTTTGTAAAGGGCGAGAGACTTGGAGTCAATCATCCTAATAACCTGCAACAAAAACATATCAAAATTCAAAACAGAAGAGTTCATACAAATCACAAATAGCTTATCAATCATGAATGAAGGGAATGAAGAACGCAATGAAGTTTCCATACGTGAAATGTAGAGTGGAAGACGCCTGCGTTTGCTTGCTGAGGTTTTCTCCAAGGTCCGACGAAAGCCTTCGACGCTGGTGGTTGTGCGAGAGACTTGGAGTCGATCATCCTAATAACCTGCAACAAAAACATATCAAAATTCAAAACAGAACAGTTCATACAAATCATAAATAGCTTATCAATCGATGTTTAGATGATGAGATCCACTGAATCCACCGATCAACAGGAGAATGAAGAACGCGAGGATCGTTAACACGAATAATAGGTTACCAATCGATGTTTAGAGACTTGAAGTCAATCATCCACTGAATAGTTCATACAAATCACGACGATAACCTGCAACAAAAACGTATCAAAAATTCAAAACAGATCACAAGCAGACTTGGAGTATCAATCGATGTTAACGGCCGTCGAAAGCCTCCGACGCCGGTGGTTTTGTCATTTGTGAGAGTTCGAGAGACTTAGAGTCAATCAACCTAATAACCTGCGACAAAAACGTATCAAAAGTCAAAACAGATCAGTTTAGTCAAAATAGGCTATCAAGAACGTAATTAAATCGATATGTAGAACAATAAAAGTTGAGAATGAAGAACACGATGAACGCCTCCGACGCCGGTGGTTTTGCGAGAGACTTGGAGTCAATCATCCTAATAACCTGCAACAAACATGTATCAAAATTCAAAAAAAATCACAAATAGACTATCATGAACGTATCAAACGAAGTTAAGATGATCAAAAAGTAGAGTGGAAGACGCCTGCGTTTGGTTGCTGAGGTTTTGACCAATGTCCGACGAAAGCCTTTGACGCCGGTGGTTCTGCGTATGAAAACTCACAACAGAAGAGTTGATATAAATCACAAACAGACTATCATAAACGTATCAATCGTATTTAGATGATTAGATTGACTGAATTTACCGAGAAAAGACAGATAGAGAAGACGCTTCGTTTGCTTGCTGATGATGATCGAGAAAAGGCGAATAGAGAACGCAAGTACTCTGATCAATCAAGTTTTGACTGCTAACATTTTCACGATGACCGCCGGTAACGTCGGTTTTGTTTAGATCATCCTAATAACCTGCAACAAAAACGAATCAAAAATCAAACAGAACAGTTCATAAATAGGTTACCAATCGATGTTTAAATTCACCGAGAAAAAACGGGACGGATGGAGAATGAAGAACGCGACGATTCGTTAACACGAATCATCGAGTGCGAGAAAATAACCTGCAACAAAAAGTCAAAAACGCATCAAACTTCACAACAGATCACAAACAGACTATAATAAACGTAGTCAATCAACCTAACAAGCATGTATCAAAATTCAAAACAGGTCACAAATAGGCTATCATGAACTTATGAATCGTATTTACACGATCATGATCCACTAAATTAACCGAGAAAAGACGGAATGACGAACGCAATGAAGTTTCCAAACGTGAATCGCAGAGCGCTTCGTTTGCTTGCTGAGGAAGACACCGGTGGTTTTGAGAGACTTGGAGTCGATTGAGTTTACAACGACACCGGTGATCAAGGCATCCGTTTATATTGATTTGCCCTTGATACACATTGTACGATTGATGTGTGTGATTGGAGGAGGTGGTACACGTGGAATTGGGTTATTGGTTGGTCTACTTGAATATCAACCGACTAAAAGATATTACCGTTGTCATCATTATTACTAAATATTTTAAGATTTTCGAAATGATTCGTTTTATGTAAAATCCTCTGAAATTAATAAGAATTTTCTGAAATTAATTGATAAAAATGTTCGTATTGAATGATTTTTCAAAATATGACGAGGTTCAAAGTCATAAAACAAACAAAAATGTGTGTTAAATCATATTGCTTTTAAATGCTATTTATTTGTAAATTTTGTTATTAGAGAATAAACAAACAATTAAGATACTCAACCTTTTTAAAACCGGAACCAATATCGACCGGACTTACTAGTTTTTTTTGTCTTAAATGTTGGGTTAATGAGTTTGTTTGATATTTTTATCATTTAGTGGTCATTAACTTCAATACGAATCTTTCGAAGTAGGACAAATGAGTAGACGAGTAGAATATGTTGTGTTTGGTGCTTATAACTTTAATTTGGTTGACATCACATGTATTCTTAATGAGTGATGATTTGTTTATGCAAGTACTTTGTGTGCTAGAGCAATTATCTATTGGTAATATTGTAGACCTGATATTGTATATATTTATATATGTGTTCAAGATGATCAAATAATTTGTAATAGACATTACTCTACTTTAAATATTGATCTATTAGAATTTTATTTACTTGTAGTTGTATGATTATATTTAAATTGTTCAATTGCTCCCTAAATTTGAAAGGACAAACAAGACCTCAATTAAAGACATCTTAGTGTCATATGTTGAACCTATTGATAAAAATGTTGGAGGGAAACGAAGAAAAAGCATTGTTTCTTTGGTTGAACCACTTATGAATGGAAACGAGGATGCATATTTGACACTGACGTGGTGGTTGCAGAAGTGGAATATATGAATCTGACAAAGTGAACGATCTACACCATGTTGATAAGAGTCTTAAGGTAGGTTTCTTTGATTATTATTTTATGACGACCAAAGTACTATCTATTTAATATGGTTTATGTATAAAAGTTAGTCATTAACAAGAAGATGTAGCTATTGTTGTGTAACTAATTCATATTTTTTCAAGGAGCTACTAGACGGACAAGGTTCTAAAGATTGGATTTTGCTTTGTGAGACACTCAACAAGGTATGTTGTTTCTCAAAATACCACAATGAAACATTGTAAGAGATATAGTGAGCATTTTTTATTTTCTTACATTCTTAAAATACTAAAGAGTTTACAATTCCTTAAAAGTGTTACATTTATTTAGGGGTTGTTTGTTTTTTTCAAGAAGCTCTTCTTGAGCTCTTATGTCTACGCCACGCAGACCACACGCAAACATTTCTGTCACACCCCAACCTTAACGGCGGAAACGTCAAGATGTGAGGGTTAAGATTGTTCACAGCCACATAACACTACCATAAATTGTAAATATAATTATTCATAAGTTGAAATAAACATTACAACCAAATGTCTCAACGAAATAAAGTAAACAAAGTTCAACTTTCAAGTTTCAAGATTTTTTTATTCATTTTTCTTAGGTCCAAATCCTAAGTGTAAGCATGCTTCAAAAGATAATCATCAACCTTACGCATTTCTTGAAACATGTTAAAAATAAAGGGTCAACTTTGATAGTTGGTGAGTTTCCATGGGTTAAGCATACATATATTTATAAAAGTTTACAAGTAGCAATTCATGTCAATGGTTACGAATAAGGCAAGTTTACAGATAACATATAGCTACAATCAAACCTTGACAGATTACAAGATTACAAGATTAAACGATTAGCTAAGTATTAAATATTCATTAAATCAATTTAAATCAAAAACAAAGTCTTGATCTTCAATTCACTCTTCACTGATTGCCCGGATTGTTTTGATTACCTACAAATAAATAAGAAAACACCACCAAAGAAAATACAGCTAAGCCAAAAGTTGCTCAGTAACGGAAAGAACAATAGTAATGACGATGTAACGATAAAACATATTATCAAACTTTTACACACGAAAACTAAAATTGAAACCGAACTGATCTACATGACAAGTATGGTCGAATAAAATAAGCCGTGTAATATGAGAAAGTACCTAGAGCCGAATCTGAACTGACGGGTACATAGTTAGCTAGACTATGCACCTATATGAGATGGTGTGTGGGGCGTACACACATGATTCCATCCCCAAGAACTGAACTGATCTGAACTGATCTGAACTGAACTAGGATCGATCCATCCGCCTCCCATATAAATATGGCCAAAGTACTACTTGAGTACAATCGTGTTAACGGAGACGCCGTGAGCTTTTATAAACACTGTCATAAAAAGTGTCATGTCACTGACGCCAAAATAAAAATTATATTATTTTATGTTTATAAAATATTAGTATTTTATAAATATAAAAATATAAAAACATTCCGTCTAGGAAAGGAATTAAAAAAAATGGGCAAAAAAAAATCATAATTCCTCGCCTAGCCGGCGAGAAATGTATGCAAATTGATACGTCAACTAGTAAAAAAGCCAAATCCTCGCCTGGTAAACGAGAAATTGATACGTCAGCAGACAGTTATGAATTTTCTTCTCCTGTCAGTGAGGATGTATACAGTCAGCGACAAATTAGGATTTTTCCTCGCCCACATGGCGAGGAATGGTTTATTTTTTAGTAATTATTAATTTTGAATGTTTATTTTTGTAATTTGATTTGGTCAAATGTTCAATTTGGTAATTTTCCCTAAATTTTATTCAAACCGAGTCGTCTTAACGTAAAAGCTCTCTAATACCAATGCATTCAACATCATCATCTCTCACATCTTATTCCTCATATATATCACCTAACTAATTAAATAATACCAATTTATTTTTTAAATATTATTTCTCTTTTTTTCTCACACATACTTACACAAAATGCTAAAGAAATATATACTTGGTGAATAGGGCGGCCTTATATTTAATAATGATGTTTTTCTCTAAAAATGTAATGATGAGGTATCGAAATAAAAATTAGATAAAATTAAAGTTAATTTTATAAAATTTTGAGATGAGAAATAAGTTGGAAATAAATGTTTTCTCAGGTTTATCGACTCTTTCTCCTTTTAATCATTCAATTTCGTTGCTATCAATCTATTCATTCTTCCACTTATATCATCACGTTTGTTGCTAATTATTAGAAAATCAATTTAAATGTTAGGCAAACATATTTAATCATATAAAACATTCTTACAGAAGGGTAACCCCTCAAATAAGCCCATATTAAAATTTATTGATGGGTTGCCCACTAAGCCCAAGGGATATATAAAGACCAAGGTAGCAAATGTTCGTTGGAGGTTTGGAGTTACATCTTCGAAGTACATAGCGATGGTTCAACCAACACAATGGCCGATCCGGAGTTACCTCAATCGTCAGGTACACTTGTGCTTATTGCCATTAGAGATCATTACGGAGCCTTCCATGACTTTGAGACCCTCCTCATGCTCCTTTCATTTGTTATTAGGAAGGAAATCAGCTAAAACAACTTCGGATACATAGTCATCAAGGAACCCAACCCCCACCTAACAAGAATGAACATGTCTGATGAAGCACTTGTAGAAGAAACATCACAATCGGATAAAGAAGGTCTTGGAGAACCAAGAGTAACGCAGACTTTGTCAATAAGCATCGAACATTGTTGAAGGCTTAAGTGAAAGACCTTGATCAAACTATCCTTTAATGGCATCCCTTGAGAGAGAACACTAAGAGTAGAGGAGACACCTCCACCCTGGCGAAGGGCCAGACAATAGAATAGGAGGTTATGATCCTTCTATGACCCAACCACCTCGAGTGTAGACTAACCATATTGCTTTCATCACTGTTGCGGCTGTTCAAACCCTTCAAGGGAGGCTAACGATCACAACCAGCCCATCCATCCTCATGGGAACAAGAGACTAGACAACCCCCCTTCTCCCATACCAATCAAAAGACATTGCATACAATTTCAAATTCATCAAAGGATAGTTGGCCCCCACCAGATAAATTAAAAGTACAAGCAAGTGTAGACAAGTATGATAAAACTCAGGGCCCAAAGGACAATTTGTACGCATTTAGGAAGCCAACAAGGTGTGAAGATGGAACATGCCAACCTGGTGCCATATGTTCATGTAAGCACTCACAGGAAAGCGTGAGAATCTGGTATGATATCCTTCACCCAAGAAGCATAGATAACTACATTAAATTGAAAGACAAATTCCTCATGCACTTTAGCCAGCAAAAAGATGACTGTGAAAAAACCAAGTGAAATACTGCATATAATCAAATAGAGGGATGAAGCGATGGAAGGATTCATGGAGCAGTGCATCACGAAGTCAATGAAAATCAGAGACAACCAGGAAGTGATAAAGATTAACGGCTTTTCAATGGAGTACAAAATATAAGTTATATGAAAACTGGAGGAACACTTCTCGAAAACCTTTGAGGTATAATAGATAAGGTCCAGGCATTCGTTTGGGGGAAGGAGATCGGATCAAGAGTATGAGGTTACGATGCTTAAAAACCGATGAATACGCCATACATGGTCGAGAAGCAGAGAGGTGGCAGATCACACTCTCACAAATTCTCGATTGAAAAGCATAAGGAACATTACACACCACACATAAATAAGAAAGGAATGTATTCTAATCCCTCTTATTTCAATTCTACTCCCCTTACCAAAACTCACAATTAGATTTATCCATAGAAAAGCAAAGAATGACTTTACTAAACTCCCTTCCTAGTGAAGGAAAATAAGGGAAATGCTAATGAATTTTGTGAATTCCACCAAGCCCATAGTCATATGACCAATAACTGATTTTTAATTTAATCAGGAAAATTAAGAATGCGGCTAAAATAGTGAAGTTTTTTACTTGGTTAGAGACATTAAAACACCTAAACCTATGAAGGGGGTTAAAACGAAAGAGAAGCCGAACAAAAGAATAATACCTAGACATCATCAAGAAAAGAGAAAACAAGAGGAGGACTCTCATAGGGGCCCCACCTAGGTCCAAAGGTCCCTAACCGGATGAGAGTCCCCGTCGCCTTCCCATATACTAAGAAAGGGGAAGTCAACACACCTTTCTAAACATCTCCAAACATCACAAGATACATAATTGTCGAATACACGTTGATGGGAAATGGAGCCGAGATCATGTATGAGCATTAATTGACATCACACTCACCAAACACATCAGGGAACGAAGATGTAGACTCATCACCCTAATGGGATTCTCAGGAGAGATGGTTAGGCCTCTAGGCAAGATACAGCTCTGGTTCATCGTAAGTGAAGGGATCAAAAGAAGAAATGGAAAACCTCACCTTCACACAGTAATTGTCAATCGAAAGGGATAGCTAAAATGAGATCCTTTGCTGTAATTGTCAACGGTGTGTCGACAAAGAAGGGGAAGCGAGAACAAAAGTGATAAAGAGGTTGAAAATCGGAGCCAAACTACTAGGAAAGATGGGAGACAACCCTCAAGGAACTATTAGTAAGAAAAAAAGATATGTTCGTTCACACTACGACGATATGGTGGGCATACAACGTGATCAGACAGAAGAAGTTGAGGGTCCGAGAACGAGTCGAGCCGGTTAACAAACGAATGCAAAATGAGACTTGAAAAGAGTAAAGCCGCACGCGAAAATACGTGATCAGACAGAAGATAGGTAAAATTCCTCCGTTGGATCCTTAACCATTTCAGTTAAGAAATACGTTTGGAGCTGGCGTATGTGTATCGACTTAAAGGCTAAAAACAAGGCGCGTGCACGAAAGATTGTTATCCTCTCCTTAAAACTGACATGAAGATACTCGCTTAGCCTCTTTTCCATTTAAATGTTCTTGAATGCATATAAAGGGTGTCATCAAATTCAAATGACATAAGGAATGAAGAGAAAACAACTTTCTACATGGATGAGGGTATCTTCTATTACAGAAGACACCTTCAGATTAATAAATGTTGTAATAAAGATTCATGGGTAAGTTGTTCATCAAAAAAGATAAATAAGAATTTGGAGGGACAGTTGATGATCAATTTATCAAGAGCCAAAGCAAATAGTAGAGGGATGGACAACATAGTGGAAACGTTTAAAACGTTCCAAGGGGCTAACATTAAGTTAAACCACACCAGTGTTCATTTGGAAGGTAAAATAAGAATGGCATCGAAATCAACCATGAAAAAATGCAAGCAATAGCTAACATTATTATCCTAGAACGTTGAAAGAGTTACCGGTCTTCAAAGGCGGATTGGTTGCACTACAAGCGCTTCTTATAGAAAAAAATAACCGACGTCATTGTCTTCTTAGTAGTCCTAACGAAATGTATCAAGAAAAACCACTTCATGAACACCGAAGCAAAAGACATATTTTAAAAGTTGAAAATTCATCTATGTGAAACCTTCCAACGTCAGCAAAACCTAGAGAAGAAAAGGAACCTTTGATGGCATACCTTGCAGCGTTGGAGGAGGCGGTTAGTGTAGTGTTAATGGTAGAAAGAGATGGAAACTAAATCCCACTATACTTGTATACGCCTCACCACGTTATGAAAGTGCTAAC
>CM046430.1:52626230-52716856 GCA_025506505.1 Flaveria sonorensis
TATTACAAATCTACCCCCATTAAACAAAATTTCGTCCTCGAAATTTAGTGTTGATTAAATAAATGAGGATACTTTTCCATCATTTCATCTTCTCGTTCCCATGTCGTCTCTGGTCCTCGACGAGAATTCCATTTTACTTTCACTAAAGGTATTGTATTCTTTCTCAGTTTTCTAATTTGTTTGTCGACTATATCTGAGGGTTCTTCAACAAAATTTAATTTGTCATCAACATGAACATCTTTTAATGGTATGACCAGTGACTCATCATGCAAACATTTTCTAAGATTCGATACATGAAATGTGTCGTGAATCTTACTTAGCTCATTAGGCAACTTTAAACGATAAGCTACTGATCCAATTCTAGCAATTATTTCGAATGGTCCAATATAACGAGGACCCAACTTACCCTTTTTGCCAAAACGAATGATGCCCTTCCAAGGTGATACTTTAAGCATAACTTTATCTCCCACTTGGAATTCTAGGGGTTTTCTTCTTCGATCGGCATAGCTTTTCTGTCGATCTTGTGCAACCTTTAATCTTTCTTTAATCTGTATTATCTTGTCAGTTGTTTCCTGAATGATCTCAGGACCTGATAGCTGACTTTCACCAACTTCAGACCAACACACCGGAGTTCTACATTTCCTCCCATAGAGTGCTTCGTAAGGTGCGGCTTTTATACTTGTGTGATAACTATTATTGTACGAGAATTCGATTAAAGGCAAGTGTTCATCCCAGTTACCATCGAAATCTATCACACAAGCTCTTAACATATCTTCTAGTGTCTGGATTGTTCGCTCACTTTGTCCATCTGTTTGTGGATGATAAGCCGTACTAAGGTTTACTCGAGTTCCCATCTCACGTTGGAAACTTTGCCAAAATCTAGATGTGAAACGACTGTCTCTATCAGAAACAATAGAGATCGGCACTCCATGTTTTGACACAATTTCATTGACATATATTTTAGCTAGCTTTTCCATTTTGAAATCCTCCCGTATTGGAAGAAAATGAGCTGATTTTGTCAATCTATCAACTATAACCCAGATTGTATCATACCCTCGTCTTGTTCGTGGGAGTTTCGTTATAAAATCCATTGTAATCTTATCCCACTTCCATATAGGAATTTCAAGTTGTTGCAATTTGCCAGAGGGTTTCTGATGCTCAGCCTTAACTTGTGAGCAAGTTAAGCACTTCTCTATATATTGTGCAATTGATCTTTTCATTCCCGGCCACCAAAGATCACTTTTCAAATTTTTATACATTTTATCACTTCCAGGATGCATTGAATATTTAGACTTATGAGCCTCACTTAAGACTAAATCTTGTAATCCTCCATGATTCGGAATCCACATCCTATCGTTAAGTCTTAAGATTCCATCATTCCCAGTTACTAATAATTTTACTCTTCCAATCATTCTTTCCTTTTTAATCATATCATCTTGAAGAGCTCGTTGTTGTGATTCTTTTATTTGGTTGAGTAAATTTGTTTTCACATCTAACCTCATAGCACGAATTCTTATTGGTTTTATTCTTTCCTTTCGACTTAATGCATCTGCAACAACATTTGCTTTTCCTGGGTGATATCGAATTTCACAATCATAATCATTCAAAAGCTCCATCCATCTCCGTTGTCTCATGTTAAGCATCTTTTGATTGAAGATGTGTTGGAGGCTCTTATGGTCTGTGTAAATTACACACTTAGTTCCATATAGGTAATGCCTCCAAATTTTTAAAGCAAAGATCACTGCACCAAGTTCTAAATCATGTGTGGTGTAATTTTTTTCATGCACTTTTAATTGTCTTGAGCCATATGCTATGACTTTACCTCTCTGCATCAATACACAACCAAGACCGTTACAAGAGGCATCGCAATACACCACGAAATCTTCAATTCCTTCTGGTAATGCTAGAATTGGAGCACTACTGAGTCTTTCCTTTAGAATATTAAATGCCTCCTCTTGCTTTTCCCCCCATTCAAATTTCACAGACTTTTGAGTTAATTTGGTTAAAGGGATAGCAATTTTAGAGAAATCTTGAATAAATCTTCTGTAATATCCCGCCAATCCCAAGAAGCTACGAATTTCAGTAGGCGTTTTTGGAACGTCCCATTTCATAATTGCCTCAACCTTAGTAGGATCGACTTGAATACCATGTTCGCTGATTACATGACCAAGGAATTGGACCTCTCTCATCCAAAATTCGCACTTCGAAAATTTTGCATAAAGTTTTTCTTCTTTTAATAATTCCAAGATTGATTGAAGATGTTGCTCATGATCTTCTTTGTTCTTTGAATAAATAAGTATGTCATCAATGAAGACAATGACAAACTTATCTAAATATGGCTTGCAAATTCTATTCATCAAGTCCATAAAAGCCGCTGGTGCATTCGTTAGCCCAAATGGCATAACGAGAAATTCGTAGTGTCCATACCTAGTTCTAAATGCCGTCTTAGGTATGTCACTCTGCCTAACTTTTAATTGGTGATAACCCGACCGAAGATCTATCTTGGAGAAATAACTTGAGCCTTGAAGCTGATCGAACAAGTCATCAATTCGTGGTAACGGGTATTTGTTCTTAATTGTGACTTTGTTTAAATCTCTATAATCAATGCACATTCGCATCGACCCATCTTTCTTCTTCACAAATAAGACAGGAGCTCCCCAAGGTGATGCGCTTGGGCGTATAAATCCTTTTCTAACAATTCTTGTAATTGTTCTCGCAACTCTTGCATTTCTGTTGGAGCTAAACGATACGGTGCTTTAGCAATGGGTGCGGTTCCGGGCATCAAGTCAATTCCAAATTCGACTTGTCGATCTGGTGGTAGACCAGGTAAGTCCTCCGGAAATACTTCTGGATAGTTAGCAACTACTGGAACATTCTCCATTTTCCTTTCTTGTTCCGCCACCATCACGTAGGCCATGTACGCAATGCATCCTTTTCTTAAACATTTATTAGCCTTAATCAAGGAAATTATACTACTTGAGCTCTTAGGACAGTCACCTTGAATAGTAATTCGTTTGTCATCAGGTGAGTAAAGTTCTACAATCTTTTTATCACATATAATTCGTGCTCGGTTAGCTGTCAACCAGTCCATTCCTAGAACTACATCAAAACCACCTAATTCCATAGGTAAAAGTTCTACTGTGAATTGGTTGTTGCTTAAGCTAACAGTGCAATCCTTTATTATATCAAGAATCTTAATTTCTTCACCGTTAGCAGTTTCAACTACAAAAGCCTTTTCTAACTTTTGAACATTTTTATTCAAATAAGGAGCGAAAGTAGTAGATACGAAACTTCTATTTGCACCCGAATCAAATAAAATACTAGCATAGATATTATTAATAAGAAAAGTACCGGTAACGACGTCATCAGCTGCATGAGCTTCTTTAGTATTCATAACAAAAGCACGAGTGTTACCACGTGTTTGTTTCTCACCACCTTTAGATCCTGATGCTCCTTGTTTCAATTTCGGACAATTAGGACGAACATGTCCCTTGTCACCACATTCAAAACATGTTAGAGATTCAGTACAATCTCTAGCGATATGACCTTTCTTGAAACATTTATAACAGACTTGGGAACCACATTCTCCTACATGATGCTTGTTACATTTCCTGCATCTTGGTCGGTTATCATTGAATCCTCTTTTCTGTTGTTTAAATCCAAATTTCTTTCCACTTCTTTTATCTTCCCATTTTCTTTTAAAACTACTAGGCTTGTAGTCCTTCGATTCTCTAACTCGAATTAATTCTTCTGTTAGCTCACCTGCCAATTCCACAGCTGATTCTAAAGTGTTGGGTTTTGCACCTCTAATTGTTCCCCTGATTTCAGGTACTAAACCCCAGATATAGCGATTTATTTGTTGAGATTCTGATTGAACCTGATGAGAAACTAGCCTTGACAGTTCATTAAATCTTGTGGTATATTCTCGGTGATTTGTTCCTATCATTTCCAATTTAAGAAATTCTGCCTCCAACTTTTCCACTTCATATCTTGGGCAAAACTTTCCCATGACTAACTTTTTGAATTCTTCCCACCTCATATTGTTTACTGCATCCTTTTCTTTATTTTGCATAATGTTCTTCCACCAACTGTGAGCTTCTTTCTTAAATGATTGTGCTGCAAATCGAACCTTATCTTTTTCATTGCAATCACAAATATTCAGTACTGACTCTATCTCATCCAACCATCTAAGAGCTTCAGTAGCACCTTTTTCACCAGTAAAGTCATCTGGTTTACATGACTTGAAAATTTTATAACTACACCCCTTTTTGTCTTCTTCATCAAGATTAATTACTTCAGGTTTCTTGTGTCTATCACCGGCATTCTTATGTTTCACAATGTTGGTGTTGCTTCCTTCATTGTCACTGTGATGATCTTTTGTTTGTGACTCGTGTTGAGTGTGAGATTTGCTTATTTTAGTCTTCTTAGAACATACTTCATTGTTCTTAGGATTTGCAAACACGGCTGCAATTTCTTCAGCAATCATTTTTCTTAACTCTCTTCTTTGAAATTCTGAATTTGAAATAGTTTTCTCCGAATCATGATTAGAACGAGTGGAAACCGATTTATCAAGGCCCTTGTCGTTAACTTTTTCCTTATCCTTATTTTGCTTGGAAGGTCCATCCTTATTGACATCATTAGAAGGGTGATTACAGGATTTAGACATATCCTAAAATAAAAGAAACATTTCTAATATTTTAGTTCGTGTTTTGACTATATACTTTTAATTTTTAAGAATCTTATACTTATAACATATCTAGAATTCTTTGATCTATGCACATAAACAAGTACATAAACATAATTTGTAAATGCTTAACTCTCTCACTCTAAGGTATTGATAACCATTATAACATAACAACACTATTTCATACGTAACATCCTTATTTTACTAAGCAATTAAATGAAAAGAGTACAGTAATGAAATAACACATACAATGAAAACAACATTAGAAATAGACAATTACATCATCACTTATTTTTTTCTAGATTTTTCAACCTTCTCCCATTGTTCCTTGTACCAGTCTCTTTCCCTTTCTATAGATTGTGTCCGGGCCCGAATCTCCGCAAGTTCTAATGGATCTATATGAGACCCTGATAACCGACGGGTAGGATCACCTGCATAATCAAAATTGGATGATCCCGAATATGAACTCCTCGGTGGCTCATAGTAAGGAGGGTATACCGGATACTGTGGAAAATGAGGATATGGTGCGTATGGGGGGTACAGGGGGTATGGCTGATAAGGTGACGGTGGTGAAGGATAATAGGTAGGAGCTACAAGTGGAGGTAATGGTGGGGCATAAGACTCCATTCTGCTACGTCGAAGAGCTGCCTTCATCATTTCCTCTTCAGAGGAGAATCCATGTACAGCACCGTAATAGTCTAGTTGAGGCTCATATGGTTTAAGCTCCTTCCTATATGGGTATTTAGGTTCTGATCGACCTATGGTTTTCTGAGCTCTAGAAGAACGCTCATCATGATCAACCGTCATCGGCTCTGACTCGTCGGGACCATCATCATCTGCTTCATTCTCTATCGGATTCTCAACAGGTTCCTCTTCCTCCTCCTCTTCATCTTCTTCTTCTGGATCATCATTCTCGTCTGAAGATGCATGTTGTGGCAACTTATTGGGCACCTGGATTTTAATTGTAGTACCAGGTCGAACAGATTGTCTAGGGGTTCTCGTAGTCTTACTACTAGTAGCTTTCATAAATTTCCAAAATTTCACGGTTGGGGATGAGGATTTTGGTTTAGGTGCTGAAGGCATATAGGTGACATATCCTGATAAATCAGGTGACAATTCGGGTTCATCAACCAATTGAGTTCTATTTGGATTACTAGACGATTCATCGTTAGTTCTGGGTGACGAGGATTTACCGCGTTTAAATAAAAACCCAACACCCTTTCCTTTTCCGTGACGTTCCATTCCTGAAATACAAGTAGATGTTAAAGCTTAATCATACTTAATGCTTTACATTAAACCTTTAAGCATTCGATCCTACAAATCAATACTTAATAATTTTAACCCCTACAATATATAATACTAGTACACACGAGTAATGGCAAGTTCACAATTACAGTGATCAGATGTAATTGTCAAATTGCCTTACACGATAATACTAATACTCTCCTATTTGGCATTCTAATATGATGGAGATTCGAATCAATACTTAATAAATTATTTTCTACGGTTAAAGCTTAGAGTTCTACAAGAACCCTAATTCGCTAAAACCTTTGGCTCTGATACCAACCTGTCACACCCCACCAAAACGGGGCCTAAGGTGACCGATTGGCACAGTCTTACAGCGGAAAGCTTACATATATAATAATAGAATCCATTTTTTTACAAAACAGAGTGATACCAAATTTACCTAGTACAAAGATAGACTATAAGATAAACTAAAATCTAATCTTCATCATAAGTCTTCTAAAACACCTTCAAAACTTCCTCAAAATATTAGGATCATAAAACACTTCAAAATTCTTTATACTTTACTCTATTACCATCAAGCTTTTTAGAGAGTTGGGCGTCTACGGGGTACCTGAAATACATGCTCAAAATATACGTCAGCATAAAGCCGGTGAGTTCATGATATAAACACAAAATCTGCTCACGGTGTATCATCAAATAAATTGTAAACAAATCAAATCTAGTTCAATGGTTTTACTACCAAGAGAACCTTCGTTAACATATATAACACATTCGAGTGAGAGTTCACTAAGAAGCACATCGAATGCTTGCAATCCAGCCAAATATAGTAGGTACCAACTACACGTATATATATCCCGAGCATTCACGCTTAATGATTTGTCAACATACAATTTATAAGAACAATACATCTAAAAATCATTTGAACTCAAAATCATCATTAGCATGTATTCAGCCCCAAAATCATTTAAAAAGGGAAGTTTGATCATGAAAACTCACCTGTACTTAGATGTATGCTTGATCCTTCTTGCTTCTCAAGTAAAATACGACTAACGGGTCAACCTAGCTATCTACTAGAATAATCCAAATCGAAACTCTGGTGTGCTTTAGTCTCCCTTTGTTTCAACCTTAAAAGATGATGATGATCTGTATTTGCTTTTGTTCCTTTACTACACACTAATAACAGTGAACACCAGACTCTTTCGCTGTTAGACTGCACTACCAGCCCCTTTTCTTTGCAAATTTGAGATTCTTAAACAAAACAACCCATATTTTGCAATATATGAAGAACTAACAGCTTCTAAACTTCCTGTTTTGAATAGGATTCATCACAAATCAGTTATTCAACCCTTAAAATGTATAAAAACTATGAATTTGAAAATTATTGATGCTTACCAGAAGATATATATCACAAGTTCTTCTCTGATTTAGAGTTAAGAACTATCAAATAGCAACTCCAAGTAATGATCTTCTTGTTCTTCCTTTTTGCTGCTAATCTGGGTCGATTTAGATTACCAACACCATAAATTTTATGGTGTAAATCATTTCAACAGCCTCAATTTACAGATTAACTTACTTAGCAGCTCTTGATTCACACTTTAGTTGACCAAAAACGCTTCAGATGATGATTAAGATGAACGATGATGATGATTTAAAGGTGAATCGAGGATCTGCAGCTTCAATTGAGAGGATTTCCAGGTGTTTGTGTAGGTTGAAACGTGGCTTTTGATCTTGAGAAGTGTAAAGATGAAGAGGACAGATGGTGATTAAAGAGATGAGATGATTTTGAACCCTAAAACGTGGCTGTTGCATCTTCCGATCTTTATTCTTTCTTTCTTTTTTTTTTTTTTTTTTTTATTTCCCAGCACTAATAAACTTTGATAATATGACAAAAGTAGTCCCTCCTCTACAATCTTGTATTTTTAACCCTTTTGACTTTTTAATCTGGGTATTACACTAGATTACGGTTAGTAATTAAGGCAATAACTTAGGCTCCAAGAATTAACTAAATAACCCTAATTTCCTTAGGGCCGGCTGCCCTTGTTTCTGTCCGCAGCAAAACAGGCCCGAACCAAGCCTGGTGCGGCCCAAAGCCTTCACAACCCAACAATCTCCCATTTGAAGGCTTTGCAAAAGTCTACAAACGCCGTCCAAGTAACCCAGATCTAGTAACTCCAGTATTCTTCATATCCAAAGTCTTCCAAAGCTTCAATACTCATCAGCTAAGACCTCATCATAACCCCTAGTTGCACCCCCTCTCATCAAGTACATGAGGGGACAGTTGAAGCTCTCCCGAGCTCCAACCCATTCTCTATCTCAACTGGTATGCACGATCCACCAACTCTAGAGATAACTCGAGAATCATCAACACTCTCCTCATTTAGCAAGACATCCATAAGAGAGAATTTAACAATTGGAGTAGCGGTCTTCAAAACCCAACATTGTTTTATGACTGTATCCGAAACACGTCCCGTGCTCCCACTGTCACTAAACCCCTGACCTGGTTTAGTCCTCCGATCCCGCTTAGCTTGAATCACCTTGGCACCAGGCTTTAGTCTTGCAAATTGAACCCTCGTTTGCCCCTTTGACTTAGCAAACCCAACTTTGTATTGAGGAACGCTCATAATTTCCTTAGCAAGTACTTTCGCCATGTATAATGATCCTCGTTTGTTTCCACGAGCAATAACCAGATTTCCTTTTGTTACTTTCCATTTACCTCCACCAAACTTTACTTCTTGTCCCTGTTCATCCAGTTGACTAACAGAGATAAGATTTCTCTTCAAAGCTGGAATCACCCTAACATTCTTCAAGTTCCAGTAGGTTCCCAATGGAGTTAACAGATTAACATCACCCATGGTTTAAAAAAACGGTCGAGGCGTACGCCTCGAGGCGCGCCTCGAGGCGAGGCGGTAAGAAAACTTATATGAGGCGGCGCCTCATAGGGTTCAGATGGGGGCGTACGCCTCTTAGGATGAGTCGGTTTGAAAAACGGTGAGGCGGTGAGGCGGGAACGAGGCGTAGTTTTGAGTAAAATTGATCTTTTGTGCAGTTTTATCATCTTTTTTATGTTTTATCATCTTTTTATCATGTTTTTGCTGGTAGAATACTAGTATGGGATTGAAATTAGGTCAATATGGGACTGAAACTAGTCTTATTTAACATATGGAGGCTGAATATTTGGATCAAATAGATTATTTTTTTGCTTAGATGATGAATTTACTTAGGAAAGTGTTTCGTGTGATGTTTTAGTATTTTATTTTATAAGATATATAATTTTTTATATTTATTTTGTAATTCCGCCTCGGGTTTACGCCTCGGTTCGCCTCGAGGCTTACGCCTCGTGAGGCGATGGGAAAACGCCTCGAGGCTCGATTCCGTTCTTTTAAACTTTGACATCACCTATGCCCGTAACATCAAGAATATTACCATTTGCTATTTGTACCTTCCCAAAGTTGCCAACTTTTAGATTCACTAACGTCTCCCCGCTGTGCATGGCGTGAAACGATGATCCAGAATCCATAACCCAAGAGTCCATATTGTTTTCAGCCTTGAGTAGTAACGTGTCATCATTACGTTCATCCTCAGCAGCAGTGCTTACCTCACCAGATTTTCCCTGCTTACGCTTTGGACATTGACTCTTAACATGCCCAATCTCATCATAACTCTAACACTTCATAGTTTTCCGAGCTCTAGACGAACTCCTCCCTCGACTCCCACTGCTTCTGTTATTTTCTCTTCCCCTGCCAACATATAACAAACCAGAAGATGATCCACCACTAGTGCTTTTCCGGCTAGTTTCCTCACCTAGAATAATGTTTCAGACTCCATCAAATGTTAACCCATCAGTCCCTACAAAACTAGTAATAGCCGTTACAGTTCCAGACCAACTATCTTGCGAAGAAGATAGTAATACTACAGCTTGAGTCTCATCATCAAACTTCATGCCCACAGAAGCTAATCTGGACATGATTGAGTTGAGATCATTAATATGCTCCAAAACTGAAAGTCCCTCATTCATTCGAGTCATGAATAACTCCCTCATCAAGAACACCTTATTAGCGGCGGACGGCTTTTCATACATATTTGACAGAGCCGTCATTATACCACGAGCCTTCTTGTCCTTTGAGTTCCAAACTGCTTCTTCAGTATTGTTCATTGTAGCCGGTTGTCCCATTAAACTTTTCAATTCGAACCCTTCCGTCTTCAACCATTGCAAACGAGAAACGAATACAATCATGAAACAGAAACTGAAGTTGATGAACACCGTGAGAAAAGATTAACCTTTGAAGAAAAAGCCAAAGAACCATAGTTAACCGAAGCCAAGCACACCTCTAATAAAACCCTAAAACCCGAAGATACCTGAACCGGCAACTTCACCTGCAGAACTGAATGTAACCAGCGATTTCAAGGAGTTCAAAATCGAAACCCTAAACGCAAAACACTCAAAAAGACATGTCGAAATACAGCCCTGTTATCTTTATGGATGGCGGTGACCCTAGGGTTTGATCAAACCCCAATCCCGAACTCCAGAGCAACAAATCCGAACAGCAGCCCTAGATTTCAAACCAACAGCAAAAGATAAAACTACAGCCCTCTCGAACAGCCTTCTTTAATTTCAGTGTAAACCTGGTGTGTTTCTGAACCTCGGATCTGATACCACTTTTTAGATACCACTTTTTAGGTATCACAATCAGAGTAGGTTCCAGCTGAAGCAATCAAACACACACAATCACACAATAGAAAATGTAGACACGAGAGAATTATAGTGGTTCGATCTAGGTGACCTATGTCCACTATGCAACTAGGGTTTATATTATTATTGTGCTCCAAGAATACAATTACATCAATGGGTTTTTTTATAATGCTAGATTAGGGTTAGTTATCAGTTTAGTGTTGGGTTGAAGTTTTGTGTTGTGTTTACTTTACTAGTCTCAAGCTACTCATGATTAGTTTTGGCCTTTGACCAATGCTATCTTTCGCTTGAAAACTCAAGCAAATTCCAGGTTCTTTAAGAGGATTGGAATTGTTCTATATGAAGATAAAGGCATGGATTATTATATTTCTTTTGGGGGAATTGAAAAAGAAACCGTAAATTTTGATAGAAGTTAATACAAATTTGTGTCATAAGTCCAGTATACTATTTCGATAGAGTTAAAATGATTCTCACAGAATTTGAGTCCATCAGACCGAACATTTTATGGAAAGACAGCGAGGTTGTGTCTCACTACAAAGAGCTTCTGCAATAGCTGGGTTTTAATGATCGAGGTATCAAGTCTTATAATATGATCATGTTTCTTCTAGTATTTTTCAATTCAGCTTAAGCCTTGTAGTGTATTACTCTTGTGAAGAAGAATTACTGGAATGAAACGTGGTCTCATCAAAATTTTTTGTAAAGACATTTTTTTTCATGAATTATTTTATTTTTTCATGAATCATTGTAATCTAGCGATTTGGGATGGTCCTTGTAGTGTACAACATTTTATTTCATGAATTGTTTTATTTTAGTGTTCTTCCTCTATTGGCTCGAGGACCTCTATTTCTACGAGAACTCTCTCTGACTTATTCGATATTGTTTACGAGGCTTTATGGTATAAACTATAAAGCTTATGGCTTGCCTTTTAATTTCATGCATGAATGTAACAGTTCATGTCATCATCGTCCTCTTGAACAAAAGTTCCGTTTTTTTTGAAGAATTTGAAATTTGTCTATAGGTTGTAAAGTGTGGATATTGAATTAGAAGTACTTCCGAACTAAAATTTCATTTCTCTTTGAAATTTGAAATTTGCTTATAGGTCGTGAGGCCGTGAGGGTATTGAACAAGATTTAAGTGACTAAAAGAAACAACTAAGAATATGCCTCGTAGAGTATTTGATTAGTTCAAATGATCACAGACTATTTAAGAACAAATATAAGCAATCAATGGTTGATAATATTATTGAAAAAGCCCAAATTGACGTCAACTTCACTTTATAAATACCACACATTCCTATTTATCAAAATTGTAACCACCGCATCCCCATCACTTTACCAAAATGCAAATCTTGGTGAAAACCTTTAATGGGTAAGACGATCCCCTTGGAGGTGATCCCTAAAAATTAATAAAAAAATATAAAATTTGTTTCATTTTATGAGTTCTTTAAAATGAACGAGTTCTATTTTTCATCCAATCCTTGGTATTTTATGACAACGCCTTTTTTATTATTATTCATGAATGGTCAATATGGTTTCCCCTTAAAAACATAGGGGATTAAGATGAGGTTGTGAAATCAGGAGTAAAATTATAATTTTTTTATGTTTCTTGTCTAACTTAAAGATGAAAATAGAGTGACAAAACAAATATTATTGTATTTAACAGGTTAGAGATGTTATGATCAACACAAGTATTAAACATGAAAACGAGTTGTTTAACTGCTTTATATAGTCTATAGTTTCTTTTTATACGTTTTAAGGACCAAGACGACGAAATGATTGAGTCTAGTCTTGTAATTTTTTTTATTTTGAAAATGTAAAAAATTACATATTACATATTTATTAAATAGGTTAACCGTGTCTTAGGTGAGAAATTATCATCTCTTATAAAGATATGGATGGGGATTATGATATGAATGTTTTTACTAAAACCTCTCACTTTCTATTCCTTATATTTAACTTTATCAAATTAAATCATAATTGTTTATTCATTTGATTATTATAATAGGAATAAGAAATTAGTCCATATAATTCATCCTTATTTTAAAGAATAGGATGGAGTGCTAAATTACGTAAAACCATATTTCTTTTTCAAATTATATAGACTTAATTAGTATATAGATTGTGGACTCCTATCTGAAGTCGAGTGATCTCCTGTTAGTATTTTAAGATTGTGAACTCGTATATGAAGTCGCTTAATCTTGAGATCCTATGGTTTGCAACAAATTTCCTCGCTCTCTATGAGTAGAAGGTTGATATTTACCATGAGCACGTGGTTCGGAAATAGTTTTGTTGCTGCCTATGCTGGCACATGTGCAAACGAGAGAGTCTTCTATTTCACGTCAAGCATTTGAAAACTAAAGCTTTGATATCAAATGATGTAGATACGCAAGCAATCAAATAACTTATGAATAATTAGTTAATCAAAGTCTCGGACAGATGTTCCAAGAACAAAGTTTTTATAATTTAAATTCATTCAAAACTAATAATAAATAAAACAGAACCCTACATATATAGTACATTCTAAGAATATAAAGATAATAATAAACTAAAAAGAATAAACATTCTAACAACCCAAAGATAAATATAAACTAAATAAATGAAAAAATAATTAAAGAGATAAAATAATATTCAACTTTCTAGATATTCTTCAATCTGGTTTCCACCGGATATCATTTCAAAACCGGTTCATCTTTTGGGTCATCGTCTGCATCACTAACCTACGGACAATGATCTCAATTTTAGTCCTAACCTCCTAGATAAGTAGTATAATGTGAAGCACGGGACAATGATAACAATTCAAATCCCGCGTCTATCTCTATTTATATAGCCCGCATTGCCTCCTGCGTCTTGAGCTTGGACGTTCTAGCATAGGCCGGCTAATAAGTTTGATAACATTTTGCAACGTGCCTCTGTAACCGGTAAAATGTCATCCAATGTCTGTTTCCATCAAATGATAAAGATATACATACTGTTATATAGAATTATGAGTTTTTATTACTTTTGTGTGATGAAAGTTCTTTTAACACAAACATTTGATCGTTTTAAAAAAGAAGATGAAGGAGAATAAGCTTATTGGATGTATATTTAACCATCCACACGAAGATCCAAAGTTTTTTCATAGATTAACATAAACTTATCATAACCACCAGAAATTATTCAATGTTTCTAGTAAAAGACAACAACATACACTCTGAATTCAAACAAAGGAGACCAACCCACTTGCAAAACACAGAGCAAGACAAATAATAATAATAATCACAACTGTACACCAAGTAGACCAATTGAGGAGCACTTGAGAAAGATAAAAAAAAGTATCATAACTCTTATTTAAGCCCTCAGCGAAGCCGACGGTCTAGGATAAGCAACCAACTCGGTCCCGACTTCTTGCCTGCAGGACCTAGCTTTATTAGTCGCGGTTTCCACATGCGGGGCTCTACGTTCACGTTTTTCACCATCTTGAAGCTCTTCTAAAGTGGACACCACTTCATCCATACTTGGTCGCATTTTGGGTTCCATGCATAGGCATTGAAGTGCAAGGTTGGCTAATTTTAGGGCCCGGCCAAGTGAATATTGACCCTCAAGCCGTGGGTCAAGAACCCGAAAGATTCTCCGTTTGCTGGTTAGACATGGTTTGGCCCATTCGACTAGGTTGTGTTCTCCAGGAGGGCGGTTTTTGTCGATTGCTTTCTTACCAGATAAGATTTCTAGAAGAACCACTCCAAAGCTATATACATCACTCTTTACATTTAAATGACCTTTATGAAAATCAATTAAATTCGTCAGATAAGGATTAGGAAACAAAAATTAAAAGACAGGGATAACACATTTGAAGCTGATTTTTACACCACCAAAATTATTATGTAACCATCAGTCATGCTACGTAGCACTTGTATCGTGTGAAGCTAATGTCCTACACGGTGATATACAAATATCCCTAATGTATATAGAGGCCACTCATGTATATAACATTTTAGTTATCATATTGAAACTATTTTATAACTCATCCAAGTACATATCTAATTTCATTTATACTGATGTTGGCCAAAAACCTGTCTAATGACAAAAACACCCTTTATAGTTTCAAAAGACAAAAAAAAACCTTTTATAAGGGACCAAAGTGTTGTAGATTAAAATTGTTTTCTTTTAAAAAATTAAGGGCATTTACGCCATTCGCCCATTCTGCATGTTTTTGGTCAAAATTGGTATATATGAAACCACGAACATATTTGGGTGGCTATAAAGTAGTAGCATTAATATATGGGTGGCATCCACATCAAGGTATATATTAAGAGCACAGCGAATATAAATGGAACTCTGGTTGAAACGAGTCAACTTTAGATAAAACAATTTAGGTCATATGCATTAAATATATGGCTTTGGGCAACTTCAACTCTTTTGACCTGTTTTTTGACCAATTTAACACATCCCCTTTTTGGCTAAAATCTTTATTACACGTTAGATAAAACACAACCTAAATTGACACAGACATAAGCAAATAGGCCGACATTGCCACCTATGCGCTAAATAAACAATTCAAAGGTACAAGTAGTACAAATCAGCCCTTAGATCAAAGAGACACAAGTACAGATTAAAAAAAACCCAAGATATTTTAATGATCATTTAGACTAATTTTACTTCATCTATTTTCTATTCCAAAGTCGGACACTTCTGATTTTACCAAAACAATGAAACATCCTTTTGAGATAACTAGAAAGAACTCGTCGACCATAGCTACTCTTATATATTCAGAAACAAGTAAACATACCTGTCGATAGATATTCAGGAGCAGCATATCCATAGGTTCCCATAACCCTAGTAGAAACATGGCTTTTATCACCGGTAGGTCCATCCCTTGCTAACCCAAAATCTGATAACTTTGCATTGAAATTCTGTTGATTGTAGTCAATGTCATAAAACATAATTTTAGCTACATAATGCACATAAGCACATCAATAATTTCTGACAGCAAATATATGTTAAATTGATTAACCAAAAAGGATTATTGATAGTTTCATTTTCAACCCAAAAAGGATAATGACTCAATTGTACAAGAAAATGGCTACTAAAAGGGGAGAAAACTGAAAGTATGTTGGTATTTTATGCAAAAACATACCTAAGATTAAAGGATTCACTAAAATACATCATACCGAGTCAAGAAGAATATTTGAAGTCTTGAAGTCTCTGTATATAACCACTGGTTCAGCATTATGAAGAAAAGCAAGGCCCCTTGCAGCCCCAAGAGCAACTTTCATGCGTAGACGCCAAGAAAGTGGTTGGAAGTAAGAACCTCCTGTTTCACATATTGATTTTGTCCAATTAAATCTGAGTACTATGGTACTATGGTATATCGCTATTAGATGTTTGGTAATATGTTTTTTTTTTTTTTTTGGGGTGGGGTGGGGGGTTGTAGTGGGTTTAACTAGGTCGAGGTTGAAATGAGTCATCTTAAAGTATGGGCCAATCAGATTGTGTTCGCATGCAAATACTTCCAAGTCCATTATTTAATGATGAGTGTGTTAATTAGAGTAAATAAAACAATATTGTTATGAGAATAATCCAAGATTGTCAATAAAATGATTTAGGATGTGTATGCAGAGTTTTAACTAGTTTGACAGATTCAACTTGTTTGGATTCTTTCTTTAGCTACCATTTTATTGGGCGAATTGCACAAAATAGAAAAAAAGAAACTTTACACATTCTCCTGCTGGATTGCAAGCAATTTAAATGGAGCAGAATAAAAACAAACCTACAATATACAACTGATTTTAGAAATTGGTAACTTACTTCTGAATAAATGATTTTCCATGCTACCCTTTGGCATAAACTCGTATGCCAAAAGTCTATGGTCATCTTCTAAGCAATAACCGATTAATTTCACAAGATTAGGATGGCGTAGTTGTCCAAGATAATTAATTTCAGCCTGCACAAACAGAAAATTTATATGTTGAGAAGCTAAAATCTGTTGACAGAATTATGACATTTTCAAATGTTATTGGATTAATTATCAAGTAACGATACAACTTACAATTGCGTATGGTCTAAACACAAACTAAAAACAATCATGTCTTAATCCCCAAACATAAGGATCTGTTTGGATGAGGAATTTCAAGAAAATTATTGCGACTTAAACAATCAATATTAGATGTTCAGCGCTGAAGTTAGGAAGAGTTGGGTAATTCCACAATTTTCTTAATAGTTAATTTTCTTAGAAATACGCATGTTTCCACAAGTATGATTATTGTCATTTTTTTAGAACTGCAACTCACACACCCATCCAACCTACTCCTAATTCTACACCAAAACTAACTTACACCAATCCGCCATAGACAGGCCGGAACCCCTGAACTCAAGGGGAGCTTCACCACTCTAACTCCAAATGGTTTTGCCGTTGGACCCAACCCCCCACCCTGATTATGGTCATTAAACAATCAAAAACTCATAACAAGTTTTTGTCAGGCACTCAAAATTAAATAAAACTTCAAGTCTCAATAATCACTTTAGTCACACATGCAATCATCCAAAATTCTAGAAGGCCATTAAGGCAAGAAGAACTAGTTGCATCAGCTCACATTCTTCTTCAATTCATTGCAACAAAACAACTTACATATTTTACCTTACCTTTTAATTTTATAGTGAATATCCACCTCCAACTATATTTTATTGTCTCAGAAAGACCAAATTACCCTTCCCGTTGTCCAATTTACTCTCCCAATTATGTTTGCCAACAATTTAACAATATATTTAAATCCCAACCGCACCAAAAGTGATATAGGGATTCAATAAATGGTAGAAGGACTCGTGCTCCCAAGATAAATGTACTTTTTTCTTTCAAATGCTTGCATATTTTAGAATATGCTTATGCCAAACTAATTTTGATTCCAATTTATGCACCAAACATTGCATCAATTTTTTAAAATTAGAGTTATTAGTTTTACATAATTTTTTACAACTAAGTTCATTTATTTACAAAACAACACAAATTATTATATATTATTCTTATGCTTACTTAATTATAAAATTTAATTATTTATTTGACTTATTAATAACAATTATAAAAAATAATTAAAAAAAATGAAAAACCATATTCAATATCTTACTTATTTTAAAGTTTAGAACGGGATTATTTTAATAATATAATTTTTGTATCAGTTACTTTTAAGTTGATATTTAACAAGCATGTGAACTATGAAATTTTGGTGTACCGAATAGTCTTGCACCAAATTTGCACCAAAAAATTACAATGTTTTGGGTGTATTGATTGGACTTTGGAGATGGTTTACACCAAATTTTCCACCATTTTGGTGTTTTGGTGCATATATTGGTGATGTCTAAGCATAATAATGCATTAAATACAAATTCTACAAAGAGACTAGATGATCAAGAAAGTGATAAGAACTAACCAACCACTCCTTGTGACCCTGTAATCCTTCTTGATTTAGCCTTTTTACAGCAATCACAATACCAGTTCCTGGTTTAGAAGCTGCAAGTGATTGCTCATCGACCCACCCTTTAAATACAGAACCAAAACCACCTTCACCAAGAACACTGTCCGGACGAAAGTTTCTTGTGGCATTTCTAAGCTCACTGAAAGTAAAGCTTTTTAAGTTGGATGACTGTAGAATTTCACCTTCACTTCGAGGGGTTTGTGTTTGAGAACCCGTTGAAACCTTGCTACTTGAACTAATTCCATTCTTGTCTCCAGTTTTAGAGTCATAACCTATAAATAATAACACAATTAATTTGTATAAAATAAGCAATAACATTCACTTTGAAACGACTTCCATTTAGTAAGTTACTATAGTTATGCCAAACGAATCAATAGCTTTAACCAATTTTATCAACTGATTATCTATCTTATTACACTTGCGAATCTAGCAGTGATCACTTAATGCATCAATTAGCACAATTTCACCACTATACGAGGTTAAGCTTAGACAAAAATAGCAGGTTAGCAGCAAATAAAACCCATAACAAGCGTTCAATCGATGAAATGCGTTCTAATCTCACAATCAATTACAATTAACAAAAAATAACAAGTAAAAGAGAAGAAATTACCAATCGAAAATACGCTCTCGGCTTTAATCTGAATACTTAAACAAATCCCCATCACAAATCTCAATTCCCCAAAAACCCTAATTCAGACCACAAAACGAAGTTCAACAGCTTCTCGTCGCAGAATAACCCTATAAATATACACTCTGAACAAATATCCGACGAGTTGTTGAGCTAACAGCAACAATAACCCTCGGATCTGCTGCAAATCCCCTAATTCACAAATCTTCAACTCAAAAGACGAAAAATCGTTAGGGTTTCAGCTTCCAAAACTCAATATCAACCCCCAATTTCTGCTTCCTCCTTCAATTGCTTCATTGAAGCAAATTTGTTCACAGATAATGAAAAAATCGAAGGGGTGATGAGAGATAATAATAATAATAGAGGGAATTTGCAGGTAGACGAGATGGTTCCTTTAAAGAAATCTGTTTTTTGGAGACTTTTGGTGAAATTTGGTTGACTTGGCTTCTGGCGTCTTGCTTCCAAAACTGAAAGTAGCAGTCTTGATATGAACAAATAATTTACATCAATAGTCCTTTGATTTAAGCTTTGTTTCATGATCAGTCTATGTAGTTTTATTATATGTGTTGTTTGGTTGTTTGGACTTCTTCTTGTGGTCCATGTAGATGGTTGACATGCTATATATATTATATATCCATCGGTTGATGTAACATGTTTTAATTTGTTTGTTATATTTTGTTGTGTGCTTTGAAAAAGGTTAATGAATTCAACATTTATTAACCAAGACGATTATTCGAATTCGTTGTCTCAATTAAGGTAATTATAATTATTCATAATAAAAACATGTTTAAACCAAACTTTTATTTTCTTCTTCCATGCAAATGACACGTCCCCTACATAGACACCTATGAGTTTGTTTTGAGAAAATGATTTGCGTTGACAAACAAGGAAAGGAAGTGAAATAACCTTTACTGATTTAGGTATTCGATTATGTGTAGTCACTTTCATGAGGCTAGTTACATAAGATATTTCTCACTACACCTATAATGTTCACAAATTAGTGAAAAAGTTTTTTCCGTTTACTTTAAACATAAATAATTATATTTATTTGTTACTAAAATAATCATGAATTAGTGGGTTTATGTTCTACTACTATGTTTGAGGATCATAACGAATCAAACCATAACCAAACAGAGCTAAGATAAAATAAGATATCGATACTCGAATTTTTATGGTTGAAAATTAAAAATTATGAAAATAGAGCTTGTACCACTAAAAGGAGTGACAACAATTGAAGAGTATACGTGGGAGCTTTCATAGGAATGTGTCCATATATGATGAATGACACCCGCGGGACAGCGGGGGTTCGGGGCGGCAGCCCCTGACAGCGGGGTTCTAGGGGCAGCAGCCCCTAGTGGGGTCCAAGGAGCAACGCCCCTGGCTGGGGCCAGGTCAGCGCGAAGAAATTTTATTTTGAAGTATTTATATAGCACAATTTGTTATAGAAAATTTTATCTTCCTGTTAAAACCTCTTGAGATCTTTGCCATAAAATAAACATATATTTAGTATGCATAACAGCAAAACATAGAAAAACTTGTAAATAAGAGGATCTAGAACTCACCAAGTCTCCGAAAATAACTTCACCTAAGGTAGGCTCACGGTGCACAATCTGCATATAAGTGGGCATGCAAACAGGTCATTTTCTATACAGTTTCGCACGCAGTTTCGCTGCCAGTTTCGTATGGCAGTTTCGCCCAACTTTCGTTGGAATTCTATGGCTGCGAAATTACCAACGAATCTATAGTTTCGTTGGAAGAACCCACAGTTTCGCTGGAAGAACTGTTAGTTTCGCTGGACGAACTCACAGTTTCGCTGGACGAACTCACAGTTTCGTTGGACGCATAAAAATGACGTTCCAGCCCGTTTTTAACCCAAATCTTCACCTTTTTACATCCAAATCCTTCGTTTTTCATCCAGGAACTTATATCAAAGCTTTTTACATGATTTCAGCCATAAAAACGTGACTTTTGTAGATTTTTGCCACTTTTCAAAACCCCAAAACCCTAGAATCCGGGTATGATCTAAAGAGACATTTGGATGATGATTTCTTACCTGGATTATTTCTCTTTTCTTGTTGTTTGATGCCCAAAAACACAGATCTTCAATCCTTTGCTCAATAAATCCTCAAATCTTCACTTTGTCTCTCTACTTTCTCTCTCTGGAAAATGGGTTGTTTGAGTTACAAATGAGTATGAATATGGCTGATTTGTGTATATATACCGGGTGTTCACGGGACCTTAAACTCGTCTAACACATAACCTGTAACGTTTATAAGGTCCATAACCCATTTTTCCCCTTTATTTATATTTATTACCCTTATCTAAGCCCATTATTATTAATTGGCTCGTTTCGACTTTTTCCAGGGCGTTACATGCACTCAGGCCCGGGACTCCAGGAGCAGGGCTAGGGCTAGGCCAATGGCTTCAATATGATGCTTTGATGGTACATTTTGCCCTCCAAATAATTCGCGCGAGCCACTTGAGAGTCGCCTTTAGTATTTTTGAGATGTTGAGTGGTGGTATAGGAGTTGTTGATGGTTCGGTATTTATTGATGGATCTATAGCTAGCAGTTCAACTGCTGATGTTGATTCAGCAGTTTAGTAACTTCTGTAGGTTCAACTGTTTGGTAGCTTATGAAGGGTCAATAGTTTGGCAACTTCCAAATGTTCAACAGATCCTGCTACTTGTTTAGGTCAGTAATCAAACTGTTTGTCTCTTTTAATTTTGGCATATCAATACAACAATTAAACTTTTTTTAGTTTGTGCATTGATTCCATTAAAACTAGACTTTTCTCATTCATAGTTTCAAGTATATATACAAGGTTTTGTGTGCCTTTGCTCAATACACCGAAATTTATATGTTTCAGCAAGAAAGCACACACACGCACACACTAAAGATTTTTCAAAATTTTATGTCGTATGCACTATCCTTTCAAATATTCTTTTGGGTTCTTGGTTAATCCCGACAACATAATCTGCTCATGCTGTTATGTGCTGGGAGATAGACAGGTTCACCTAGGTGGCTAGAAGACTGTTTTAAGGGATCTTTGTTAAAGAGAGATCCTCAGTCACCATATTTGTTTACTTTCTATTCAATGTTTTACTTGTTTTATATCTTATTTCAAATTGTATCTAATACATGTTTCTTCTTTTACATTTACTTGTATCATGTCTTATTTCATAATGTACTAATACGTGTTTCTTTTTTTACATTATGTATTGTAGTCTGAGTATTTGAATAATAAAATTATTTATTTTTATTTTATGAATGGTGTTCCTACATTTCTTTTTATAAATATATAAAAACATTATGATTATAGTGTTTATATTACTACCATAATTTTTTTAACTAAATTACAAAATCTATATATGAAACATATACATTGAACACATTTCTTTTTATTCCACATGTTCAACAAAGTTTGGATAAGTTTGGTTTTGGAGAGTGCGATGCCCTTTGACGTGTGAAGAACTATCAAAGAGAGAATGCAATGCGTTATGATGTAATTATTTACAATCTCATAAAAATATTTATCAATTTTTTAATGTTTTAAGTTATAACTAATGTGTTCTTGCAAAATATACAACGTAGGCGTGACATGTTCCCCATATATTTGACAAAATGTTTTTTTATTTATTTATAAGTTTTAGCTTTACTTGCATAGAATACAAGTTAAAAAAGTAACGTAAAAAGAGACATAAACTTGTTGAGGGGCTCGTTAAGTACAAATTGTAAATTGAAGGTCTGGTTATGAATAAATAAAAAATAAAACGAGTGTTGGGTGATGGGACAAATATTCTGTAGCAGAAATTTGTTCCTTTGGTGGTAAAGTTTGACTATAATTCAAAGTTAGGCTCTAATATCGGCTTCGTGGAAGCCAGATGCAGATGTGTCGGCTTAAAAGTTAAAAGGTTGTTGGACTTTACGTTTGATTCCATTGGGCTTTGCCATGGGCCGCTTTTCAAAACAATCGTTTATTCTTTTTTAATTACACAATTAATAAATCAAACATGTATTTATTATCTTAAACAAAGTAAATAAGAATGAGACACGATTTGAAATAAAGTATAAATTATCTGCTAACTCATTCAAAAGTTTGGGTGGAACTTTTTTTATTTTGTTTTTGATTTTTATGCATTTTAGTAGTTTTTGAATAATTTTATACTTGCTTTTGATGATAACACGTTCATCACTAACAACTTTCACTCGGGTTCGACTCTTATCCCCCACCTTCATCATGGTTTTTTTTTTCTTTCTTTTCTTTTTTTTTTATATTTATTTTTAAATTACTTTATTTTTGGGTTTTGAAAAATATTTTATTTCTTTGCCACAAACTCTTTTAACAAGTTCTTCGTTATAATGGCAGATATTGTTAGTGCCACAATGTACAATGCATAACCAGGTTAGTGTCATTGCTGCAATGCATGTAAAGAAATTCAACGTTAGTTACGAAGTTTACAAACTTTTTCTTTACAACGTTAATGTCATCGTACAATCCTTTCAAGTCGCACGAGGTGAAAAACTCGTTGTAGCTCATATATTAGAGTTATAAATCTACATATCACAATTGAATTTACGAATTTGTTTTCAAAAACAGGCATGAAGTAGTCACATGAGGAATTGTTGATACCTCATGTTTTGTTAGGAGCTATTGAACGGCTAAAAATGAACCAATCTTGGTGTAAATATATACAATACTTTTACTAGTAACCGGTCTTATCAAATTATCAACGATTCTAAAATATAATGCATTCCATAAGTTGGATTAAGAATATTTTTTTTTTATAAATAAGAATATATAGTGATTCTTTATCTTATCAATCTTTCTTATAAACCTATGTTGTTTGATCAACATATTCCCTAGCTGGGTCACTGTGACCGTGATTGTGAGAAGGTGCCTATTCTCCTCAAATTTTACGAGATTATTTTGCCAAATTCCTTAAAGAAAGTTATTCTCGTAAAGTTGCAATTTATTAATTTGACAAGCTTGTATGAAAACTATTCTAGAAAATAAAGTAAGTAATCTTATAATTATATTAAAACATTTAAATAAGCAATATTTGTAAGAGCAAGCAAAACATGATAACACATAGGTAACTTATTAATTAACTTCCTATTAATTATAAAATTGAGACCAAATAAAATATATTTTTGCAAAGAGACGGCATATAATAATATTTTTATTTATCAGTTCATGAAACTACATGAGGTGGAGATGGAATGTTGACTCTCGTACAAACCACTCAATATCGGCCACACCGACTCGAAACAAGTATTGGTGCGCGTGGATTGGAAGTTGGGAACCATACAAATTCATCAAATACAACGTTTTTAATATTTGTAAACTTAAATCTATTTGTAACGATAAGTTTAAGTCGTGAAAATCAAACTAAAGAAATAAGAGCGAAGTCAAACATCATATACGTTTTAGTTTTTGATTTAATTCGTGATTTAAAAAAGTTCGTAATGAAAATACAAATATTAGTATGAAATGATTATCTTATGTAAATCGACCGCGTGTATAATAAATTTGTATAAAAAATCAAGTAAAAGAAATGGCTACCTTGAAGTTAATAAAGAAAGATTAATCGGCCTAAGGATCAATAACTCATAACCCTCTATAATTTCGTCAACGGTTTATATCTACCTACGTTAAATAAGCAAATTTTATGAATGAAAAATATTTTGTAGTCTATTTTATTTGAATTGTGAAAACTTAAATAAGTTTTGAATTTTTAGATTAAAGAGTGTATCAAATAAGAAATGTATATGCCCTAAGACAATCCTCTTCGGTGATTTTTTAATATGGGTAGGTGGGCCATTTATACAAGAAAAAGAAAAGAAAATTTATTAATCTTACAACCGAAACCCACAGCCTCACTGGTGTACCAACCTAAGTTGCAACCACAGTATCTTTTCATCTTGAATTGATGGCCAATTATATGGTGTTTCATCGTTTCACCATTTGTTTTGTTTAATTTTTCATTATCATATTTAATATAAGACTTGGTATTACAAATTGCTTATATCATTTACCTTATTAAAAAAACAAAATACACAATACTTTTAATCTTATCTTACTATCTTATCTTACTACTTTAATAAAAAAATAACTAAAAAATACACATGGCACCACCACATTCATACTCAATAAAATTTTCTCGCTTCTCTCTCCTTTTAAATAATTACATTAATTACTAAAAATATTATCTAATTCTTTGTAGATTAAAAGAAGTTTTAATAAATTAAGAAAGACATATTTTTATTATTGTTATTTTTAAACATACAAATTTTTATAAAATAATAAATTTTTCTAAAACATCAAATATTTTGAAAGATATGAAATATTTTAAAATTAATATTTTTTAAAAAGTAATTATTTTATAAACCAAAAAAAATTAAAAGTGGGAGTTATAATACAGACATTTATAAAAATGATATTTCTTTTATAACGGTTTGATTTTGAAACAAAATGATTATTTTTTTGGAAAAAACAAAAAAAAAGTTTTAAAACAAAAGTTTACAAAACTGATATTATTGTTTAATTATTTATAGTCATAACTTATTTGTGATTTTAATCATATCTTATCTTAATCATTTTATTATTAATAAATTATCATTATGTTTAATAGTTTATTTATTCAACCCGTGTAATATACGGGTTTACTAAAGCTAGTATTTAATATAAGACTTAGTATTACAAATTGCTTATATCATTTACCTTATTAGGAAAACAAAATATACAGTGCTTTTAATTTTATTTTTCTAATCACATCTATATAAATAAGTTGTTATTTTTTTCACAAAAAAATTAATACAGAATCGTTTGATGAAAATATTTTTTTATTTTTTATTTTTAGCTTCAAAATATTAACTTGTATGTTTTGAATAAAAAGTTAATTTGGGTTAGGTTGCGTTGTGAATGAATGTAAAAAATTAAGTTTGGTTTGGTTGTGTAAATAAAAAAAAGTAGTTTTTAATTAAAAAGTTAGGTTAAAAATTAAGTTTGGTTTGGTTGTGTAAATAAAAAAAACAATTTAGTTTTTAATTAAAAAGTTGGGTTGAATTTAATTTGCGAACTCAGATGGTCTAAGATGATAACCGATAACAACTTAAAATCTTATTATTTGAAGCAGCCAAAAATGGAAATTCTAAGAATCAATCACCCACATGATATGTATGGTTTGACTGTTAAAAGGTTTGATTCGACCCAAGTACTATCATCTTTTCCAAAAATAAAAAATTTTAGATTCATACACCATTTATAAATCTGATAAAAGGTAAACTGTCGTTTACAAAAAAAATAAACTGTAGTTTACAGAGTAAAAGATCGTTTACGGTGTCTGTAAACAACAGTTTACTAATTTATAAACTGTAGTTTAAAATGGGTTGATGTATGTAACATAGAACCCAAAATAAAATATGTTATATGATTGATAATGTAAATATTATTATAACTAGGCTATAATCCCGTGTATTACACGGGTTGAATAATATTGATCTTAAAATATCTCATTTTTTATGAATATGTCGTTGTTTAAAAACTCCAGATTTTAAAAAAATGTTTTAAATAAAACTTTTATTTCTTAAAAATATTGATTTTAAAATATCTCATAATTTAAGAGAAGTTTCGTTATTTTAGAACACATTCATAGTTTTTGAAAAGGTATATTTTTTAAGTAAAAAACTTAGTTTTTATCTAATGAAAAAGTATCCTTTAAAAATTTATTGATTCAAGAATGACTTGAATTTATAATATAAAGAGCGAAAGAGAAAGATTGGAAATTAATTATTATTTTTAAAATAAAATAAATAATTTAGGCGGGAAAGTTAATCGGAGAGTGGATGTGGGAATGTCACATGTCAAAAAATATAAATGATTATTAGGATAGATTTTAAAGGATAATTATACCTACAAAATTGATTAATTACTTATATATTTAACCTAGATTTTTAATTACATATATCCCTTTCCTTACACATAAATATTACATATTTATCCATTTAATTAAAATTAACTTATAAATTGACTATTTTACCCTTATTATTACTAAAACTAAAAAATATATTCTCATTTTTAATCTAGTTTTTTTTCTTTTTACTAACTTTTGAGTTTTGATGATAATTTAACATTTCAATACTAAGGTTTGTTATTTATTTTCGTTTTTATCTTTTTTATTTTATGTTTAGATACTAAGATTTTTTTTATAAATTTTTGGCAACAATTTCAAAATAAGTACACGTGACATTAAGGTGACAAAAATGTTAGAAATTAGTGTGAATAAAGATTAGTAATGCACAATCAAGAATAGTAATCAAGATAAAGGAAAGAACTCATTTGAATTAATTATGTTGTAAAATAGTCGATAAAATCAAATTGTCAATACATACAGTTTAGTAATGAAACATCGCAGAAATATTGAATAGAAGTCATACTGTGAATGGAATATAGTAAATAAGAACATGTATTAGCTTATTA
This sequence comes from Flaveria sonorensis, assembly GCA_025506505.1. Lineage (NCBI taxonomy): Eukaryota > Viridiplantae > Streptophyta > Magnoliopsida > Asterales > Asteraceae > Flaveria > Flaveria sonorensis. The sequence continues at coordinate 52,653,406 of CM046430.1, forward strand.
ATACTTATAGTTGGTAATTGAACTCAATTGAAAATCTTACTTTTGAAAAGGCCAAAGGGTATATATATGTCATTATGTAAAATTTAATTAAAGAATGGGATATACGTAATTAGAATTTTGAGTTGGGTATATATGTAATTAGTTAAGTTAGTAAGGGGATATATGTAATTCTCTTTAATTTTAACATATACAGATAGGGATATTCTTCTTATATTTATAAAAGTTAACCAAAAAGCTTTTAGTTAGCCTTTGATCTTTCTTTTTCATTTAATATTAAAGAGTTAGTTACTTTTAAAATAAATTACACTGACAGTCCTTGAGGTTTGTACGTATTGAAACTTTGATCATTACTTTTAAAAAATTACAGATGTGGGCCTGAATTATACAAGAAGTGCATGCTGACAGCCCCTGACACTGACAGATGTTAACATTTCTGTTAAATCAATGTAAAATCACCAAAATATCACTAAATTTAAAAAATAATAATAAGACAAACTAATATTAAGTATTAAATAAAATCTAACCCACCCCACCCCTCCATCTTCTTCTTCTTCACTACCAATCACAATCACCATCATTGCAAGTCACTACCACCACCACCGGAACCAATCACAACCATATCTCACTATCGCCACTATCACAAGTCACTACTAATAAATCATAACCTACTCCATCACAACCCCTCCATCATTATCTTCTTCTTCATCACCCACCCTATACCACCACCTTTCCACCACCATCCTCCAACTCCACCATCCTTCAACTCCACCAACCTTCACCATCGCTACCATCATCCATCACCTCCTCCACCATAAAACTGACAACCTTCTACATACTATTCATCACCATGGTCTAACCTAACTACCACTGAAAACCCATAAGTTACATCATCCCCGAAAACCACAGATCTGGTTGTGTCTTGCAATGGCATAATGGTGATAGCATAAGGGGGGGGGGGGATGAAGATGACAGTGTTGGTCTGGAATGACGGAGATCGAAGAGACTGTACACTGAAGCATTAGATCTGTAATGATGAAGGTTAAGGTTGGGTAAAATACTAAGAAAAGAAGGAGATGATGAATGTTAAGTTGATTGGTGGTCGTCATAGATCAGGACGGTGGTCAGAGATTGGTGGTCGCTGGAGATCAGGACGATGGTCGGAGATTGGTGGTAATCGGAGATAGTTGTTGGACGTGTTGAATGGTGGTGGTGAAAGAAGATGAAGTGGGTGCTTGGTGGCTCCCATCTTTAATTAGGGATATTTCGGTCTTTTCAAAAAACTAACAGAAAGACTTAACATTTGTTAGTGTAAAAAACCGTTAGCGTACACTCTTTGCATAGTTCAGATCTGCATGTGTAATTTATTGAAAATAAGACTAAAGTTGCAATACGTGCATACCCCAAAGACTGTCCGTGTAATTTACTTATACTTTAATTGTATAATCTTACTGAAACTGAAAATATCTTACTGAAATAAACCATTATATATACTTTTTTTTGAACGGCTGGTTAGTGGTTAGTTAAACCAAGTTAGTAATTAAAAGTATAAGCCATTATACTTTTAATTATATATATATAGGGCAACGATCTAGGGTTAATGCCAATCAATAAATTGGAACAACTTCGTAAGTATATCTTATAAATCGAAAGGATCTGATTCGAGCAAATTTTCAATAAAAAAAATTGTTAGAACGGCTAAAACTTTTTCTATCCACAGTGTATTGCGCACGAATCAACCATCGGTATGATTCTTTGATGGAAACAAATCACAAAAGGGGTATGTGGCTACCATTTTAAAAGGATTAAGAAGCACCGAAGTAATGTTTAAATCCAACGATTTAAAACCAAGATAAAGGATCATGAAGATTAGTCAATATGAATGAAGATAACTCAATATGAATGAAGATTATTCAATATATACGTTATTACATCCATTTATTTTTTTATTTTTTATTTTTTATATTATATCGTATACAAGTAATTTTTGAAATAGATTTGTGCCTGTGTAGCAAGTAAATTCATAAATTTTAATAAGGCCTCCTTTGCCGCCAGACCAGAGGATGGTGTGTTTGATTTTCAAAACACTGCCCTCAACACACAACATTAGGTGGAAATGATTTGATCACAAAGTGAAGTTAAAAGCATAGAAGCAAAAGTATAACCCAAGAGCATATAATAAAAGTGTAAAAATTAAACCTCTATAACAACTTTAGGTTTATACAGGAAAACCTATTTAAAAGTACTTGCAATACAACCCCAAACATCAGACATTTTGCTACCACAAAAAGCTGCTAAACCAAGAACAAAGACAAGAATCTCACAAAGCTCACATCCAAGATCCACATTCAGTAATGCCACCTTATGCCTGTAATTAAAAAATTGCAAAGTTACAGAAAATTAATTACATACATTATAGGCAAATTGGATATTAATCATTTAAACTATGGCCATGTCGGTCATAGCCAATAATTATCAATATGGGAGAAATCAAATGGAAATTTATAATTATTATGCGAGTGAGATTAACAGTGACAGTAGAAATGAAAGTTAAGTGTCAATGGTTAAATTACTAGTATGTATTCTACTACATGCCTTGTTAGCGATGTTACTGGAAAGCCAATCAAGGCCCTCCTAAAGTCCCTCTCCTGGGGTTGCACAGGTGCTCTGGATGTACTTAGTAAAAGAATAAAACCCAATTAGGTTATAATTATTAAAATAATATATTCGTATGGGTCAGCTCACAAACACTTCTTTGTCAATTTAAATAAATAAGAAGTAACGTATAAGTAGGCTACCCAACAACTTTATATGCCACCAAATATGTATCTGATTTTGTTTATACGAAAAACAAGCTGAATGATGAATATAAACACCCACAATTAATAAAAATGGCTGTATGTTAACTTTATCCAAAGATCAATAAATTAGAGAAACTTTGTAATTAGGCATTTTTTTTATAAACTTTGGCATAAATGAGAAGGGATATATCATACATATTTAAGAAGCCTATTAAATAATTTTATTAGTTGGTTGCCTTTTTATAATTATCCCTATAATTAATGTGAGTTATGATGATAAAAACAATCTAGATCTTCAAATGATAACAATCTAGGATTCTAGATGCATTAATTAAAAATAGACTATGGGAGATTGTAAGCATGTATGACCCATTTGAGATTTTAAAGAAAAAAGCAAAACCAACCCGTTATAAACCGGTGGAGATTGCCACTTCAATATTTTCATCCAGACAAAAACTTACCAGTGGCGTTGTCGGAGGGAATGGAGGCCAAACTTATCAGTGATCTCAGCAGCATTCATTGCATTTAGAAGATCTTGTTTGTTAGCAAATACCAGCAAGACTGTATCACGAAGCTTGTCCCGTAGATAAAATTGTATAAACTTACAATTAGCTATATCTATACTATAATATAATGCCTTTGAGATGGACAAAGTTAGCATTGCACTTAAAGACCTAAAAAAATATATTAAACTTTTAAATGTGTTCTGGGTATCCCACGATTGTCTCAAAACTAATTTGCACCGCACCATGCATACCCTTAAAATCACCAACCTAGGAGTGGTGTTCACTATCGCATCAGGCGGACTTCAAACTAGTCATTCACTATATAAATTATGTCTATTTGTCAGTACAGTAAGTCAACTTTTCTTTGGCAGCTATGTACCACTGTTAAGCAAAGGGGACAACTTTGGCCTAAATGGATAAAAGTGAGACATTTGCGTTTTTTTGGGGTTGTTTGGGTCATACAGCACATACAAATGGGATATCACTACAAAAGGCACTTAAGAATTTTCAGTAAAAATAAGTCAGTTATAATTTAGTTTCCTTGCCAAAACAATTTAAAACTCAATTGGATCGAACTTCTTACTCCTGATAATTAATAGCTCCAAAAAAATACAAGATGCTATCCCTATTTATAACAATTTGACTTGACCCCCAATCTAAATTTAATAAGAAAAACACTAAAATAGAAAACAATCCTTTAGCATCTTTTTTCTAAATAATAAACCAACCCAATTTAAATCTAACCCAAAATTTAATAATAATTGCAAGATTAACTGGAAAACCCCCTTAATCTTGTAATGATTAAGTGATGATCTTCATTCCAAGAAGCTCTTCCATCTCTTCAAACTTTTCTTTTGGTAAAGTTTTTGGTTAGAATATCTTATTCTGCAACTTTCCACTTATATGTTCAACTTTGATTTTTTTTCTTTCTATACACTCTTATATAAAATAGTAATACATGTTAATATGCCTACTCCTCCTGTGAAACACAAGGTTCTTCATTAGAGCTATTACCGACTAATTATCAAGTCTAAGGGTCACTGTCTCATCCTCGTCCGAGCTAGTTATTTCAGCAATTAAACCTCTCAACCATAGTGTTTGACAAAGTGCGGTTGCAGCAGCCATGAATTCTACTTCACACAAATATAAGGCCAACTACAGTGATTTACTCCCATTCCTCCGGTAGTGTATTCCCAACTGAACCAACCCTTTTAAATACGGAATGATCAGTTTACTTATGGCAAGAGCGTAACTAGTCTGGTTTTTTACTTCATTGGCGCCCCTATCGCATGGAACTCTCAAAGATAGATTATCGTGGATTTATCTTCTTGTGAAGCTAAATTTATGGTTACTACAACTACAGCTTCTTAGACACTATGTTTGAGAGGTTTATTGGCTGAAATAACCAACTAGAAGTAGAAAACTATAACACTTAGAGCGGATAACAGTTCGCTATAGCACTAATGAAACACCCATTGTTTGTTTCACAAGAGGAGCGAACACATGCACAATATCACTTCATAAGAGTGTATTGAAAGGAAGAAGATAAAAGTATAGCACGTAAGTGGGGAGTTACAAAGGGTGAATATTCTAATCAAAGTTTTACCAAGACAAAAGTTTGAAAAGAATACATATTATTACTTGATTATTCCAAGGTCAAGGGGGAGATAATTGGCTTAATCTTGCAATTATTTTAGAGTTTGGGTTTGCATAATAGGGTGGTTTTGTCATTTAAAATAAAGATGCTATAAGATTGTTTCCTATTCTGGTTTATTTTCCTTATTTAATATAACTTTGGGGTGAAGTTAAATTTCTATAAATAAGGATAGCATCTCAACACTTTTTCATTGCAGTCTTTGAATTCTTTTAAAGTAGTAAAGAGTATGGGCCGACTAGTCCTTTTCATCTTGTTTTTGTTCCTGTTTGTTTTCATGTTTTCTAGAATTTTTGTTCACCTAGTTCAGATCTAATGTTGGGTAGGCTTCGTATGAATTAAAGTAGAGCAATTTGAATCGGTCGGTCCAAGCTTAAAATGGGCCCACTTGTTAACTAAAGGGATTAATCCTAATTCTAGTCAATTAATATATATCTTGTACTTGTAAATTTGTAATCAATCATCATTCAATAAAAACAAAACCCTAGTTGTCCCAAGATGACGTAAGTTGCACACCGTGATTGAACCTTTATAAATCTCACGTATCGTTTACTACTTTACTATTTTTTTTGCTTATGTTCGTGTGTGCTTTGATCCTAACAACTGGTCTCAGAGCTTCAGGCTCTTGAAGATTTCGTATGAACACGATCTGTTGCCACCTTCGACGTCGACCTAGGGATCTGTTGTCGTTGTTTGAGCAATCTCCGCCGCCGTCACCATTGAACTAGGGTTTTCTGCTAGTGTCTTGTATTGTTGATTGATGTTCAGAATAAGGTCAGATTTAATTGAGCAGTTTGACTAACTATTGCTTTCAAAACTCAAGTGCATTATCAAACTCGTTTGCTTTCGATTTTTTGGAACCAATTTCATAGAATAGTGTTCAATAGAACAACACTCAAGTCCAGAAAACCGACCACCATTATGTTTGGCATTATTCTCAGTTCTGACTTGATTGTTAAGCATTTGTAGTTTAGAATAAGACTGAGGATGGAAAAACCAGAATATGGAAATTCGATGGTTTAAGATTTCGGAAGGTGAAATATGCAAATCAAGGATTTGCTAGTTGATGTGTTATAATATGGATTTTACACAATTAAGCTTTAAATTTATAAGAATGATTTTCACCTTATGACTAACTACACACACACAATAGGCAAATGTACCTATCAGATAGTAGTATAGCTTTTGGTAAGAAAAAAGTATCAATCCGTGGATACGAAAGCTCCTGATAGTAAGTCTTTGTCATTATCTAGCCGATGAAATATGATTTGTGAATAATATGATTAACTAATTAAGCTAATAATTAAACTAATGGAAGAAAGTAGACGAAGATAAAGATAATCAATCAGAGGAAGATATCACTTAGACTTCAAATCCGCTTAGCAAAACAATGACAACACACGTGAACCTACGGTGAGATAATCTTCTACACACGAAACATGGATGCAAACTAGAACCCCGTCAAGGTTATCTAATTATATAACTCGTTGGAAAGCTAAAACGATAAATACATAATAGCCACCTAAAGTTATGCCATGAAGGCGTAATGATATATTATTAAGCCAAAGTTAAGGATGGTTAGGACTCCCATCAAGGATACCAAACCCACAAATCTTTGGAAAATTAACACGATGAACACGTGGTAACCATCTAAATTCACGTAATGTAACAATAGCTATGTAAATACTTAAATTTATGAATGTCCTAACATGAATACATGAATCATAAATATTCACATTATATATGGTTACACATACACGATGTTAGGAGAGATTCATAACAAACACATTGGTTTTCACAAACATATGTATAAGGATGCACACTTGTTCAACTTGACTAGATAATAAACCGTCATTTACCATTCCTAGTCAAATTGCATAAACCACACACTAATGTATGCATTTCATGAATAGATTCTCTAAAACACAAGGTTTTCCAACAATATGTGATTATAACACCTATAAGATTCATTTCATCAAGTTCAACAAGCATACATAATCATTGAAGAACATTCAAAACCTTGTAATAAGCATTAACCTAATCATCACCAAACGTTACATGTAAAATATCAAAGTATGCTAAGTTTTATCTAATCTAAATGATAAAGAGTGTTTAGCCCATGAGGCTTATAAAATCCACAATCAAGCTCATAACAATGGAAGAAAACATGATAGACCTAGAGATTTTCAAACCAAAGATAAGTAGAGGTGGGTTGTGTGGAGTTGAATCTTCCGTTGAAATGCTTGATCTTCAACCTAGCTTGAATTTTTGAAAGAACTCCTTCAAAGTTACCACAAGAATGGGAAAAACTAGGGTTTTTACTTTCAAATTCGCATCCCTCAAAATGAAGAAGAACAAGGGCTTAAAAGGGGGTCTAATGCGTGTTATGGCCATGAAAGAATTAGTCATGATCATAATGCGCAGGAAAAAGAGACTTGATGCATGTTATGGTCATGACTACAGCCTCTAAACTTCCAAAATCTTCATGCATTTTTTGTCTTTTTCTTTTAAAATCATCAAGCAACCATCCAAAACTACAAAATCTAAATTAATCATAATTAAGTATAGATAAAGATGAATTTATAACAAAAGACACCTAAGATGGGGAAAGATACGCATTATTAACATGTATATTTATTCACATATCACTAGTTCATAAACATTTGGATGCTACTATAATGGGTAAGAAAAGACATCAAATGCCGACTAGGTTGCGCTCGACAAAAAAGCTGTTTCAGTCATCAGACTCTTGTTATCCAAAAATGTGGCTTTTAATATTCTAAAGGAAACGACAGCAAAAGGCATCTTGGATGCGATGTCCCGCATGTACAAGAAGCCATCCGCTCCGAACAAGGTCTTTTCTAAAAAATTCTATAAACACGAGGTTGAAAGGAGGATTTGTTACCACTTATATAAAATTTTTAACAATATTTAGTCTCGTTAGTGTCAGTTGATATTAAATTCGATGACGAAGTTCATGTCTTTTTACTATTATCTTCATTACCAAAAAGTTGGTCTGGGACTGTCACTTCAGTTTTGATTAGTGTCAATTGATATTAAATTCGATGAAGTTCAAGCCTTTTTTTACTATTATCTTCATTAACTGAAACTTGGGTAGGGACTATCATTTCAGTGAGTAAGTCAAACTGTTAGTAGTTCATAACAACTAAGCTTACTTTTGAAGGAATCCGGGATCTGATTTTAGGGGAGGATATTAGAAAGAGAACTTCCAGGGAATCATCTAGTGTTTGGCAAAGCACTAAAGGAACAGGTAGAAGAAAAAAAAGGGTTACTAGTACAGGCTGGTCAAAGTCTAAAGAAAGGAGAGAGTCAAAGCTAATAAAAGATGTTCAATACTGAAACTACAAAAAATGGACATTTTAGAAATCATTGACCAAACCCATCCGTTTCAAAAGAAAAGAAGGAAGTTAATATAGTCATTGATGATTTTGATTCTGATGATACTCTTATCTTGTGTGTAGCAAATTCAATAGAGTCATGGATCATGGATTATGGATTCTAGTGCATCTTTTCATGTTACTCTAGCATGAAGCATTTGCGAACAACTAACTTTGGTAAATTTCATTTTGCTAATAATCATACTCTCAATGTCACAAAAATAAGGGATATAGAGCTAAAAACTCTACTAGGCATCTTATGGACCTTGAAGGATGTTCGGGTCATTCCTAAACTAAAAAGAAGCTGACGTGCAGTTGGATGACCAAGGATGTGACATGATGTTTGGTGGAGGTCAACGGAATGTTGTGAAAGGAAATCTTGTAATTACTAGAGGTAAAAAGAAGGGCACTCTGTATATGGTTGAAGTTCCGATGGATGGGGTGAATGCAATGACCAGCACGCCGAGTCAATCTGGTCTGTGGCACCAATGACTCGATCACATGAGTGAAAAGGGGATGAAAATGCTTGTTGTCAAAGGGAAGCTTTTAGAATTAAAGAGTTTTAAATCTGGAATTTGGAAACCGTGCATATTTGCAAAAAAAGAATAAGGTATCTTTTGTGAAGACCAGAAAGGCACCAAAAGCTCATTAACTAGAGCTTATTCACACTAATGTTTTCGTATCAAACTCAGTTTCTGCTGTGGGAGGGGCTCACTATTATGCCACCTTCATAGACAATTCAACACGCAAGGTATGGGTTTACTTTCTTAAAAATAAATTTGATGTCTTTGATACTTTTAAGAATAGAAAACTTCTATTGAATTGAAAACTAATTTGAAGGTAAAATGCTTGAAATCAGAAATTAGAGAAGAGTACGTCAGCACTGAGTTTCTTGATTATTATGCAGAACATGGTATCCAATTGATGAAGATGATTCTAGGCACTGCTCAACATAATGGAGTGGTAGAAAGGATGAACAGAACCTTAAATGAGAGAGCCAGAAGTATGAGACTTAATTATGAGCTTCCAAAGATGTTCTAGGCTGTTGCAATTAATACTGCTACATATCTAATCAACTAGGGACTTTTCGTACCGTTGGGGTTTAAGGTACTAGAAGAAGAGTGAAGGAGGGAAGCAGTTAAATATAGACATTTGAAAGTATTTGGATGTAGTGCTATGATTTAGTGAAAAATGGTAACAAGCTTGATGTTAAAGCCAAGAAATACACTTTCATTGGAATAGTTAAATATAGACATTTGAAAGTATTTGGATGTAGTGCTATGATTTTGTGAAAAATGGTGACAAGCTTGATGTTAAAGCCAAGAAATACACTTTCATTGGAGTCAATTATGGACATGGTGAGGGCATCATCCGCCAATGATTGGGCCAATAGGGGGGGGGGGGGGAAGATGGGTCGGTACGAAAGGCTTGTCCAGACCCGCAAGAAGATGAGGCTGATTGGGCCCGGGGGTCGATTTCAAGGCTGTGAATTTGAGGGTTTGCGGTTGGGCTGGCGGCCACCTCTATTGGATGGATTGCGACGGTTTGTGGGCAAGGGTTCGACGGCGGCAGTCATGACCATAGGGGAGGTCAAGGATTCCCGAGCACTTTGTCATAGCTTGTTGATCTATGAAAAGGATGAAGCTACCGAAAACTTAAGCATTCAACACTGGCTGCCAACTACTAATTTCTACCAAGTGCTAAACCAACAACATATGCTGAACAACTGCCGATCAACACTTATCTGATGTGCTGCTGATCGACTGTTGCTAATCAGCACTAAACTCCATGAGCTGCTAATCAAATGTTACACAAGATAATATTGTCTGTACCGACGACTGCTATGTTTTAACTTTTGGAGACAACATAGTACTAAAGTTGACTAACTCTGATATGACGATTGTTTGTCTTTTTGTGCATTCTAAACATATAATAGTTTATTCTTATTGTTTAGATTTCATAGTATAAAACCCTTATACTTGTATAGTAGAGGTAAGCTTTGTTAAGCCATTTATGTATCTCCTGAATATTACTCTTTTTACTTAGTTTTTATTAATCAAGTGAATACTTTGAAATAACAACTTGTGTACTTATCATTACTCAAAGTATTTGTGTTTGTTAGTAATTTGTTAACTTAGATTCCACATTTGTTAACTTCTGATCAAATAAAAAAGTCTTATTAATCCATAACCCAGATCCAACACTACTATCCAATTGTAGCATGTTGCAGGCGGTTTCCTAAGTGGGAAGTTACTGAGTAATGAAAGCACCAATTGTGTCAAGCTCAGGTGAAAGACCATGGACAAGTTGTGAATACTATGGTTTCAACAAGAGTTCAGGGATAAGCAACAAATGAAAATGTTTCTTAAATACTATGGTTTCTCTAGTAAACAAGTAGGAACAATGAGTATGTCAACTTTTAATCTGAATATCAGAGAAATCAAACAAAAGGTTACGACTGGAAAGCTACCAAAGTTTGAAGAAGCTAGGGAGTAATGGGAAAGACAGCAGTCCAGAACAAAGAAAACTGCCAAATGTCTTCTCATTTGTCGATCAAGCCTCGAGCATCCCCTGATTTTAAATTAACAACCTTTGATAACAATTAAACAATCCTTTCAATCCTTGCAAAAAAGAAGATAGCACCTAAAAGAGTTGTAAAGGCAATGGTTGTTGACTCGGAACTAGAGGAGAAGATAATTAAAGCAACCAAGGTCTTAGCTGCCGGATACATCTCTCAGATGAAGAAATATGCTAGCAAGAGGACAAATGATGAGATCATGTACTATTACCATGAAAAAGAAGTACTTCATTATTCCCTTAATATTTTAGAGCAAATTTACTGAGTAATTCAGTATATTTGAATGTAATAATGAGAAGTCCAGAGTGCTGCAAAAAGTATGACCATCAGATGAAGAATCTCATGATCATTGTGGTACTAGACAAACTCTTGGAAATGATCCAAGTATGACTAGTGCTGAAGATAGAGTCAATTCAGAATATGAACAGGTGAATCCATCTGTCGAATTTCCTAAAACAAATTTCTTCAATTTGGATCTATCTCAACAACTCCAAGTAATCCCAAGACTAAAAATTAATAAAGAGCATCCGGTTGAGAATGTCATTGGCAATGTAGATGTTGGTGTCAAGACAAGAAGCAGGGTGAATGAAGCAAACATCCGTTTGTTTTCATGCTTTCTTTCTCAACTTGAAACAAATAAAGTTGATAAGGCCTGAAAAGATAACGTATGGGTAGAAGCAATGCAAGAAAAGCTTTTTCAGTTCGCTCAGCAGAAGGTTTGAAAACTATGTACACTTCCAAAAGGGAAAACTGCAATAGGGATCAAATGGATTTTTAGAAACAAGAAAGATGACGGAGGCATTGTTATCAAAAACAAAGCCAGACTTGTGGTACAAGGGTACAGACCAAAAGAATGGATTGATTATGATGAAGTCTTTGCTCCTGTAGCAAGGTTTGAAGTAATCAGAAATTTTTCTAGCATTTGTTACCTTCAAAGACTTTAAGGTGTTTTAGATGGATGTCAAGAATGTATTCCTTTATGATGAGATTGATGAAGAAGTTTATGTCTGCCAACCTTTAGGCTTTGAAGATACCAAGTATACAGATCATGTATGTAAGCTTGATAAAACCTTTTATGGTCTTTGAAAGTCTCATGAAGTCAAAATTTAAGATGAGTTCAATGGGAGAACTCATCTTCTTTCTAAGGGTACAAGTGAAACAAACTTTTGATGGCATCTTCATAAATCCATATAAGTATGTTTAGGACATCTTAGTAAGATTTCAAGCTATTGATGCTAGGGCTGCTAAAACCCCAATGTCAAAAACATGTTCATTAACTCATGATCTTGAAAGGGAAGTAGTTGATCAGCAGCAATACAGAGTCATTATTGGATCTCTCATGTTCTCACAGCTAGCAGACCAGATATTATGTTTGCTACATGCCTATGTTCAAGATTTCAAGCTACTCCAAAGGTGTTTTGAACATAGGCTGCCAAGAGAATTCTGAAGTATCTCAAAGGAGAAACTAAGTTGGGATTATGGTATCCTAAGAGTGCTCTCTTCAATCTCTATGGATATACAGATAGTGACTATGGAGTATGCAACATTAACAAGAAGTCAACCTTAGGAGGATGTCAATTTCTAGGGGGAAGACTGGTTTCATGGCAATGTAAGAAGCAAACCCGTGGCTCTACATCAACTGCTAAAGCATAATACATTACTACATCAAGTTGCTATGCTCAGATGCTGTGCATCCAAACTCAACTTAGAGATTATGGAGTAACTTTCACGAACACTCCAATTCACATTGACAGCAACAATGCCATCTCAATTACCAACAATCATGTTTAGCATTTAAAGACAAAGCACATTGATATCATGTATTATTTTATTAGAGGTTGTGTAGCAAAGAAAATTAATAAATTAATTAAGGTTCATACAAAGGAACAATATGTAGACTTATTCACAAAGGCCTTTGATAAATCTAGATTTAAATATATGGTATCTTCTATTAGGATGATAAACTTTGAATAATTAAATGATTTAAATTAATGATATCTGAAAATCTTGTAAAGAGATTTTTTTCTTGATAAAATAGGAACAACTGTATATCTGCCGAAATTTGCAAGATAAATAGGTATCTGCCGAATATTAACAGATATCTGGGTATCTGCCGAATTATGTAAGTTAGCAGATAACTGGGCAAAGCGTGTATTTGCCGAATGGGAAAATTCGGCAGATAGGGTGAATTCAGCTCATGTTTTGAAAAAGTGGTAGGTCCCACTTTCATCTTCCGATACGTTGTGGCGCCAGATTAGTTACCTGAAAACACCGTTTCATCATCTCACGCCGTCGATTTAACTATTACAGTGATAAAATATTTTAAAATTCATATTTTTATATATTATCCATAACTGTTAAAATCAAAGGTTCCCACCATTGTCGCCTTCAATCTTTGTCACCAAGCAACTTCAAATCTATTAAGCCTTACCACCAAAATCAACAAAATTTCAATGACTGCTCAAATACGACCAAACTACAACATCACTACATCATTTCAACCCATAGGTGATGTTGTCGTCTATGATCCCGTCCTTCATTTCCTGAGAAATAGCAATTACGTTTTTACTATCTCAATAGACCCGGTGATTTGTGAGTCGCATATCAGGGAATTCCGAACTTCATGCTCCATCCAAAGAGACCATGTAGAGAAGGTTCTTGTTAGGATAGTGCAAGCAATGAAGGTCATCATTTCCTGCTCCAAAATCTGTCAACATCTGAAGTTGAACGATTTAAATGTTGAATATTCCTTCTCCAAAGAAGATAACTGCAACTAATATTGAAATCGAGAAAGCAGATGAAAGAAAAAGGGCTAAATCAGAGAAGAAGAAAGTAAAAAAAGTTCAGCAATAGTTCAAGGACAAGCAACAGATAAAGCAATTCCTTAAAAAGAGTTCAGTAATAGTTCAACAATAGCATGTCAACTTTTGATATGAATATCAGAGGAATCAAGAAAAATGTTGCTGTTAGAGAGCTCCCAAAGCTTGAACAAGCTAGGGAGCAATGGGAAAGAGAATAGGCCAAGTTAAAGAAAGTTACTTAAAAGTCCTCCTATTTACCGATTAAGCCTTCGGCATCCCCTAACTCTGCATCAACAGTCTCTGATGACAAACAACCTATCTCTTCAATCCTTGCAAAGAAGATAAAAGCTTCAAAGAAAGTTGTAAAAGCAAGGATTGTTAATCCGGAAGCAGAGGAAAAGATACTTCTGGGAACCAAAGTGTTGGTAGCTGGGTATCTTGCTGCAGATAAAGAAATTTGTTGTCAGAGGACTAATGGAGCTATCATTTACCATGACCATGAAAATAAGGTACTTGATCTGCCACTTGATATTTTAGAGCAAATTACTGAGTATTTTAGCATTTTTTGGATGTAAGAATGACAAATCCAAGATATTGATGCATAAAATACTCACCTTAGTCAAATCTGATGCTGGTGAAGAAGTCCCTGAAACTCCACTATTAGCACATGATACCATAGTGAAGTGGGAATATAATTAGAAGAAAAACACCTACTTCATAATCAGATCAGTAGCCGGAAGAGTAGCTTACTCAAAGAACAAACTGGTTTGCATCAACCGGTTTGCGATAGCTGACTTAACAAGGCTGAGACTAAGAAATCCAAGCAATGATTCCGAGGCAAGGGAAGTGGAAAAGGTTTTGATGAGTATCTACAACTCCCACCTAGAAAGATCAAGGTAGGCTTCAGAACAAAGAAAGAAGAAAGTAGAATCTGAAGCTGCCAAAACCACTCCATCTGCCGAACCTAGCAACCAACCAAAATCATCTTCTCATACTTCACCACCTGCTCAAACCATCCAACAAGCTTCTAAAACAGTCAAATACCCTACGCAAAGCCAATCTGAAAAGTCAACAGATGAAGTGATTATGACTGATGTTTCTGATAGAATTAAACATGGGTTGGAACATCCTGCTGAAGAAGAAGATCTCTCAGAATTTGAGGAAGAGTAATACTCAGAGAATGACGATACAATCATCAGTTGGGATTATGATTTTAAAATTGAGAGGTTCTCCAAAAAGAAAGAATTAGTCAAAATCTTTCTTCTTATTTGAACTGGATGTTTTGAAGCTCAGCCTTGAAGATTTGAAGAAGATGCAAAAATTGATCTCAGAAAATGAAGACATGCCAGACACTTGTCTAAGGAAAGTGAAGAAAAAGAAGCTCTGCATATAACTCCACTAAGCATTCATGACCGAATAACTCATTAGAGTTATAATTCCTCAACCAACACCTTTAGTTTCACATATGCTGGTGCCGATAAAGTTGAAGCTAAAGAGTATGACTTGTTCAGACTATCTCGGTACAACATGAAGGACCTGATTAATCTACCTCTAGATGTAAGGCCCCGTTTCGAGAAACCTCACAGTTGGATTTGGACATCAGAAACACAAGTTCTCGAACATCAAATTTCATTAATATACGCAGCGAAACGTACAAAAATTTCTATTGTTTAACAATTACATCACTTTAGCCATCAGCCTAAAGCTCTATGCCGGGATGCCAGTCTCGATCATGTGCCAGATAGCTCTCCCCCATCCATGCCAAGCTCACCCCCAATAATGTATAGCATACCTGTCAATCTAATATGCATACAAAAGTCAACGATGCTGAGTGAGCTCTAGGTTAACAAGAACAAAACTCTGACATAACGCACGCCTTATCATTTCAACATTCATAAAAACATTAACTGTACACATCATCTTACCGAACTCGTTCGATAATTATACTCTAACTCTTACTTTACTATCTACCTTACCATTACATTACCCATACATTACTTTACCATTCGCTTTACTATACGTTACCCATACTTTACTTTACCATACACTTTACTTTACGTTACCCATACCTTACTTTACCATACACTTCATCATTTGAAAATAGCACGAAGCTGAGTTCCCATCAGATGAGAATGCACAAAGCATGTCTCCTATTAGGTGAGCACACTGAAGTGTAACTCCTATCGGGTGAGAATGCACGAAGCATATCTCCTATCAGTTGAGCACACCGAAGTGTAACTCCTATCGGGTGAGAATGCACGAAGCATATCTCCTATCAGTTGAGCACACCGAAGTGTAACTCCTATCGGGTGAGAGTGTACGAAGCATATCTCCTATCAGTTGAGCACACCGAAGTGTAACTCCTATCGGGTGAGAGTGCATGAAGCATATCTCCTATCAGTTGAGCACACCGAAGTGTAACTCCTATCGGGTGAGAATGCACGAAGCATATCTCCTATCAGTTGAGCACACCGAAGTGTAACTCCTATCGGGTGAGAATGCACGAAGCATATCTCCTATCAGTTGAGCACACCGAAGTGTAACTCCTATCGGGTGAGAATGCACGAAGCATATCTCCTATCAGTTGAGCACACCGAAGTGTAACTCCTATCAGGTGAGAATGCACGAAGCATATCTCCTATCAGTTGAGCACACCGAAGTGTAACTCCTATCGGATGAGAATGCACGAAGCATATCTCCTATCGGGTGAGAATGCACGAAGCATATCTCCTATCAGGGTAACAGGGTAACTTATTCTTTCGCGTTTCACATGTGAATTAACATCGTTCTTTAACCTTTAACTATCATGATATATATATAATATATATCTACATACGTACTTAATCCTTTAGCATTAAGTTCATCTTTAAGTCATTATTAACGCACGTTTACGGGGTAACATAACGCGTAACAGTCAGAAGTTTTCGCGTGAGAACCCGCATTCGCGTGAGAACTTCATCATTCGCGCGAGAACTTTCAAAAGATAACCGTCAGCCGCCAAAATCACATTTCGCGAGAGAACTTATCTCTCGCGTGATAACTTTTCTGCTGTACACAACTTGCTCCCCAAGTTATCGCTCCCTTAGCCCTTTTTACACCCAAAACATGCTATAACAGTTATAAACATCATTCTTTCACAAAACATTCGTTTTAGGTATGCATATTAGCCCCAAAAACATGATAAAACACGTAAAAGAGGGGTCTAGAACTCACCTAATGATATCCTTGCACACGAACACCACAAAACCGAGAGTGTTTCGAGCCAAAAGCTACATAATCATTGTGCAATATCATTACATACGGTTCATACATGCTTAACTACATCAAATATCGACGAATACATACCTTAGACACCACCTAGCACCAACTTCTCTTTTCACAAACACAACAGCAGGACTTTTCATAATCTATAATGTCAATCTCTCCTCGCAGCTGTTCTCGCGCGAAAACCTCTGTTCGCGCGAAAACTGCCTCTACGCGAGAACTTGCTGACTCGTGCGAGAACTCCACCTCTCGCGCGAGAACTTCTCCCTTCAACAAAAGAATTCAGGGCGTTACACTAGACAACCCATCAAAAGATGGAAGAGGATACATCTATGAACTTCTGCTGGTCATTAAACTTGAATGCTAAAGATAGAGTTTTAGTCGTATCATCCTTGTTGAATCATGAAGGATGAAACTACCAAAAATTCAAGATTTCAGCATTGGCCATTAACTGCCAAATTAGGCGAAGTGCTAAATCCACTACCGAAGTGTATATGCTGAATGACTACTGATCAGCATATGCCAAAGCAACTTCTGATCTACATATGCTGAATGTCTGCTGATCAGCATATGCCAAAGCAACTTCCGATCAGCAGTGAACTCCATGAGCTCCATGAGCTGCTGATCGACTACCACATAGAACAAGTCTGTCTGTGCCGACGGCTGCTGTGTTCCACCTTTTGGTGACAACATAATACAGAAGCTGCTAACTACGATACACTGATTACCTGCTCTACTATAGTATCTAAACTGATACTATAGTATCTGAACATATAATAGTATCTGAACATATAACAGTCCTCACTCTTGTATAGGAGAGGCAAGCCATTTGATTGTATCTGTCGAATTGTAAACTTTGTACAAAACAAATTAATCAAGTGAATACTTTGAAAGAACTCATTATGCATTTATTTTTTCTCAAAGTATTTGGGTTTTGATAGTAAGTAACTAACTTAGATTTCACATTCGTTAGTTAATGATCTAAGAAGAAGTTCTTGTTTGTCTAAACCAACCTGATCCAACACATACGCATCCACGGTCGGCAATCTCATGCATGCCATGGTTGTTATGATAGTTAGTTCATTTATGATACGTATCCAGTGGGACTGGGTGGCGAGTCCCAAATAACTCGATGAACAACAGTAAGCTAAGAAGGCTTAATTATTTTGGTGTATTAGGAGAGAGCCCCTCTCGAACTACATCTTGTTCCTGTTTTCTTAATTAATCAAAGCTGGCGACTTACGATTTAATAGTCGTAAAGTGCGTTGTTGATTGCAGGATATATCAATTGGTTTCGTTACTTGGACATCAAAATGGTGTAAGCTCAAAATAGTTTTAGAGATAGCAACGGTAACATATATCTGATCTGATTACCACCCACAATTGGCAGAAATCGCTGCTAAGCTGGAATCCCTAGAGTCCATGAAGACCGATGTTGCAGCTCTCAAGTCGTGGGATATTTCGAAAGGATGACGGGAAGGTTAATGTAGCGTCAATGCATCTTAAAGGAGATGCTCTAGACCTGCATTCATGGCTTGCAACAGATCAACCAATCACATTTGGGAAGAATGAACTTAAGATTTAATTATCGTGAAGTACGTTCTAGTGTTTGTAGATTGCAGATCTATCAATTTATGTCAGATTCGTGAAGTGAACATTGGAAAATAGTTAAATAAGTGCTCAGATACTTGAAGGGCACTTAAAAAATAGGGTTATGTTTCAAAGGGAAAGATGAAATTCTCAAATTCCCAGCGGTTAGACTGATGTTGATTTGGATGGTTGTAAAAGACATTTAAGAGCACTAACAAGTATGTCTTTACAATGGAAGAAACAACAATGACCTGCATGTCCAGACTTTAGAAAAGCATGACTCCATCAACACTTTGAGAGTGTATCATGGCAAAAATCCAGTAAATCATGGGATAACGTATCACTTTGTTAAAGGATTGATCGGTAACAAGAGAATCAACATATATGGTTACCAAATCTGTGGTGTTGGATAAACTGAAGCTTTGCATAGCCTCAATTAACCTCAAGGAATAACATTGAGAAGACGGAGCGATTAAAATGTACTAAACCCTTAACAAGAGGGTTGTTCTTGAAGCTAGTAAAGAGTTAGTGTGGATGAAGACTTTTCTTGAAGAGTTGGGCAAACAACACTTTGAGAGTGTATCATGGCAAAAATCCAGTATATCATGGGATAACGTATCACTTTGTTAAAGGATTGATCGGTAACAAGAGAATCAACATATATGGTTACCAAATCTGTGGTGTTGGATAAACTGAAGCTTTGCATAGCCTCAATTGACCTCAAGGAATAACGTTGAGAAGACGGAGCGACTAAAATGTACTAAACCCTTAACAAGAAGGGATTTTTTATTTACAGAAGTACAGTGAAGGGGAGTGCAGGTGAATCATGAATGTGGTTTGAAGCCTCCAAGTGAGATTTTTTACAACAAAGCAGTTGGGCTTGACCGACCCAGGCTCTATATAGAACCGGTTTAGTTAGCTTGTTAACTAAAGGGAATAACCATAATTCTAGCCTATAAATATATCTCTTGTACTTGTAATCTATCATCACTCAATAAAAAGAAAACACTAGCCGCCCCAAGAGGACGTAGGTTGCACACTGCTATTGAACCTCTATAAATCTCTTGTGTCGTTAGTGCTTTACTGTTTTTCTTCCTTGTGTTCGTGTGTGCTTTGATCCAAACATCTAATTGACTTCTCAAATAGGGCACTTAAAAAATAGGGTTATGTTTCAAAGGGAAAGATGAAATTCTCAAATTCCCAGCGGTTAGACTGATGTTGATTTGGATGGTTGTAAAAGACATTTAAGAGCACTAACAAGTATGTCTTTACAATGGAAGAAACAACAATGACCTGCATGTCCAGACTTTAGAAAAGCATGACTCCATCAACACTTTGAGAGTGTATCATGGCAAAAATCTAGTAAATCATGGGATAACGTATCACTTTGTTAAAGGATTGATCGGTAACAAGAGAATCAACATATATGGTTACCAAATCTGTGGTGTTGGATAAACTGAAGCTTTGCATAGCCTCAATTGACCTCAAGGAATAACATTGAGAAGACGGAGCGATTAAAATGTACTAAACCCTTAACAAGAGGGTTGTTCTTGAAGCTAGTAAAGAGTTAGTGTGGATGAAGACTTTTCTTGAAGAGTTGGGCAAACAACACTTTGAGAGTGTATCATGGCAAAAATCCAGTATATCATGGGATAACGTATCACTTTGTTAAAGGATTGATCGGTAACAAGAGAATCAACATATATGGTTACCAATCTGTGGTGTTGGATAAACTGAAGCTTTGCATAGCCTCAATTGACCTCAAGGAATAACGTTGAGAAGACGGAGCAACTAAAATGTACTAAACCCTTAACAAGAAGGGATTTTTTATTTACAGAAGTACAGTGAAAGGGAGTGCAGGTGAATCATGAATGTGGTTTGAAGCCTCCAAGTGAGATTTTTTACAGCAAAGCAGTTGGGCTTGACCGACCCAGGCTCTATATAGAACCGGTTTAGTTAGCTTGTTAACTAAAGGGAATAACCATAATTCTAGCCTATAAATATATCTCTTGTACTTGTAATCTATCATCACTCAATAAAAGAAAACACTAGCCGCCCAAGAGGACGTAGGTTGCACACTGCTATTGAACCTCTATAAATCTCTTGTGTCGTTAGTGCTTTACTGTTTTTCTTCCTTGTGTTCGTGTGTGCTTTGATCCAAACATCTAATTGACTTCACTTTGTACCTAGCATAAGGTGTAATGTTAAAATTCATAAAAATAACATACCTCGTTTAACATCCTATGGGTCTTGCCTCAACAACTCTATCCTTGTCATTGCTATCAACCAAAGAGATAAGACCTTGTGTGTTTTGAAAGTAGTGCCTCCATAGTGGACGAATCTGTATTATCTTTTTGATATAAGATTCAATGACAATCACATTTAAGGAAACATGGACGGGAAATTGAATATACAAATGATCATAAAATATCAACAAAAAGTTAAAAGCTAAAAACAATTCATACCTTGTTCTGACCCCCAACATCCCAGACAGTGAAGCTGATTGTTTTTGTACTCGACTATCTCCACATTAAACCCTGCAAAGAATCACATTAAAGACTAAACTAACAAAAGAAGCTGGCGTGTCCCTTTATGACATGAAAACAACATTTTACTATTTCACATACTCTCAAATTTGCTAACCAAAAGCTAAACTTAAGAAAAAACCGATTTAACAAAAATTATCCCAAATATCAGAAACATTTACGTAGTCCTTCCTGCAACTACAACTACTACGTTGTTTTATGACTTATTGCCTTGGTCATTCAGCACTAAGTAATCATACTACAAAAATACTGATATTGAGCACCAAATTTCTTATTGTATATGCATGCATTACGATGAAAGTATCCAGATATAAGTGTCCAGGCAGGCACAGTTCTACGCTCCAATATGCATATGATTTTCTCATTTAGAAAAATTTGGCATCATAAATAATTATTAGGCAGGATAAGATTTCAACATAGCTAAGTGCAAAACTCTGTATCAACAGAACACAATGACCACCAAAATGACTCCAGCCTTTGGAATCTACCAAGCCTTGAGAATTGAGATCACAATTCACAGGTAGTTAAAGCAGACTAGAATTATTAACAGTTAATACAAAGCTGATAACGAGACAGCAAAGCAACCTTCGTAACAAAAAATATTTCGATCAAATAAAGAAAGATTAATCAAGGGACTAGATGGAAAATGTCAAATGCATTGCTAACTGATCTATTAAAGAAAGGAATTGTTGTCACGATCTCACCAAGCTTGAGCTTGTACAAAATGGTTGTCTTATTTCTTTCTTGGCAAAGAGCCGGCTATGGTGAATGTTAACTCCATTCTGTTTCTGAAGAAGACCCCTGCAGTTGGTAAACAACTAACTTGGATCAGTAAAACTTGTATGATCTAATTAAAAAACAGATGGTAAAGGAAAAACTAACATAACATAAGAATATATCTAAAACTATTGAATCTGAGGATGTATACAATATCAGCATGGTTACAGAAACCAACTGCACAACACTTAAAAAATGTACATCTGCTATCTAAATTCTATTCAAGTTACATAGATTATCAACATTCATGACACACTCGTTTGCAAAGAAAACACGTTACAATCTAACCATAGCGGATCAGATCTGAATAAAACCCAACTCCCGAACATAACCAAAATCTCATCCCCCAAAGTGAAACCTAATGAATCTTTAGGCTACGGTTTAGATTCCATAACACCAGAGAACACACTTGAACGAAGTGATAACTTACACACCTTCGCAACCTATAGCACGCAGATCAAATTTACCAAACACAAACCCTCATATTAAGAAGTAATTTTGCACATATAAACCTAATTCGCGAAAACACGCCACGAATCTCGAAATATAATCGTTAGAAATTGTAAAATACCGATCAGAACAAGAAGATTCAATAGAAATCGCTCGATTTCTTTTGAATTGCAAACTTGTAGACAACTATGTCAAACCGATTAACAAAATAAGTCGATCACCGTAGATCTGAATGCCGATGAACACATAATTGACACCAAAAACCTTTCAATTGAGAGTATAATCGACAAAATCGATTTACCTGATAAAATGCTTGAGGAGAGGGGTCGATCAGAAGTGAAGGAGAAAGAGAGAAAAAGGGGATTGTAGAATATGTTGGTGATGAGATACGTCAACGGATATGGGTTTAAATAACGGAAATAAAAATTGAACCAAATATTACCGTTAAAAATTGAGATATGTCAACGGATATGAGTTGTGTGTTTATTTGGGGCCTGAACCAACATGGAATGCCTCCCCGAGTTAAGTTATCGGGTCAATGTCGGTAAGATGGGTCTGTTATTACTAATACTTATTTCTTATATCGATAATAATGTATTATAACAAAATAATCTAATTTACTTACCTAATTAAATGGTAAGGCTTTCCTAACATTTTTTGAATGAGTTTAAATTGGATAAATGGTAGTGGGCTTAGTTGGAATGTTAATGGACTTCAAGTTTAATAAGTTAAAATAATTTAATTGTTATCGGGTTTATATATTTTTAACTATTTACATTCATATATAATATAATAATATAAAAAAATATTTTTTTTCTCCACTTACAATCACTTTAAAAAAATTATAAAGATCAGTAATGTTTTCTCTAAATATACAAATAAACATTAATATTTTCTCTCATCTTTACTCACAGTCACTCATAATTAAAGGTTGGGTAGGTGGGCTTATATGTGAATAAATATATATGTTAATAATGTATATCTTTTCCCATTTTAAATGTTTTTTGTTTCAAATTCATTATTACTAATACTTAATTGTTATTAATTTGGATTCTGTAGTTTTGGATGGTTACTTGATGATTTAAAAAAAAAGACAAGAAATTCTTGAAGATTTTATAAGTTTAGAGGTTGTTATGATCTAACTCTGTCATGACCATAACATTCTGTCACGACCATAACAAGCATCAAGTCCTCTTTTCCTGCGCATTATGGTCCTTCATTTTGGGAGAGACGAATTTGGAAGTAAAAACCCTAGTTTTTCTCCATTATCTTGTGATGACTTTGACGGAGTTCTTACAAGAGTTCAAGCTAGGTTAAAGATCAAGCATTTCAAAGGAAGATGTAACTTCACACAACCCACCTCTACTCATCTTTGGTTTGAAAATACTATGGTTTCAACAAGAGTTTGGGGATAAGCAACAAATGAAGATGTTCCTCAAATACTATGGTTTCTCTGGTAAACAAGTAGGATCAATGAGTACGTCAACTCTTGATCTGAATATCAGAGGAATCAAACAAAAGGTTGCAGTTGGAGAGCTCCCAAAGTTTGAAGAAGCTAGGGAGCAATGGGAAAGACAGTAGACTAATAAAGAAAACTACTCAAACGTCTTTTCATCTGCTCATTGAGCCTCCGGTATCCCCCTGATTCTAAATTAACAACCTCTGGTGACAATCAACCAATGTCCTCAATCATTTTCAAAGAAGATGATAACACCTAAAAGAGTTTTAAAGACAAGGGTTGTTGACCTAGAAGTGGAGGAGAAGATAATCAAAGCAACCAAGGTCTTGGCTGCTGGGTACATCTCTCAGATGAATAAATTTGTTGTCAAGAGGGCAAATGATAAGATCATGTACCATGAAAATGAAGTACTTGAGCATATTTGAATGTAATAATGAGAAGTCCAAAGTGCTGCTGCGAAAAGTACTTTCTTTAGTCAAAGCTGATGTTGGTGAAAAGATCACAGAAACTCCATTTTTAGCTTATGATCCAATAGTGAAGTGGGAATAAGATCAAATGAAAAAATACCTATTTTATAACCAGATCAGCAGCCGGAAGAGTAGTTTACTCAAGAAAACCAACTCGTGTGATTCAACAGGTTTAAGATAGCTGTCGGCTTAACCAAACTGAGACTAAGGAACCCCAACAATGATTCTAAGGCAAGGGAAATGGAAAATATGATGATGAGGATTTACATATCTCATCTAGAAAGATAAAGCCAGGCTTCAGAACAAAGAAGGAAGAAGCAAGAGTTTGAAGCTGCTGAGACCACCCAATCTGCTGAACCTGCCCCCAGCACTCAACCACAGTCACCTCCTACTACTTAAGCCAATCTACTGAGCATGGTTCTCCAACAATCCAACAAGCTCCTGAAATAGCTAAATCTCCATCACAAAGCCAATCTGATGATTCAACACATGAATTGATCATCACCACTACTGCTGAAAGAGTAATATATGGCTTAGATCATCCAGAGCAAGAAGAAGAACTCTTAGAATCTGAGGAAGAGGAAGACTCAGAAGATGATGATAAGTCAAAGTATTTCTTCCTGACTGAGCTGTAAGTTCTGAATATCAACCTTGAAGACTTGAAAGCCGAGATTTTTCATTGAAGAGGAAGATTCAGAAGGTCATCAGATACAACCATTATCAAATACGGGTATGACTTGAAAGCTAAGAGATTTTTTGTTGAAAGAAATAATAAGTCAAAGTCTTTCTTTGTGACTGAGCTGTAAGTTATGAATATCAGCCTTAAAGACTTATAAAAGATGTTTAACAAAGTGCATGTCTAACAAAGTGCAAATCCATGGTTGCTATTCTGATGATAAGTTTGAAAACAAGGTTGAACAAAAAGGAGACAAAGAAAAAGAAGTTTTGCATGTTCCTTTGAGCATTCATGACCCGATTACACATTGAAGCTACAATTACTCAACCAACACTTTCTGTTTGGACCTATGCTGGTGTGCGAGCAAAGTTGAAGTCAAAAAATATGATCTTTTCATACTATCTTGGCACAACATGAAAGACTTAGTCAATCTATCTTTTGAAAACCCCTCAAGATATAGAAGATGATACATGTATGAACTACTGCTAATCAGGATGCTAGAGGGATGAAGATAGAATTTTAGTAGCATCATCCTAAAGGGAATTCGTTGATCTAACAGGATGAAACTACCGAAAACTTAAGAATTCAACACTGGCTGTCAACTGTCAATTTCTTCCAAGTGTTGAACCAACTGCCGAATAACATGTGCTGAACAGCTGCCGGTTAGCATATGTTGAACAGCTGCCGATCAACACTTATCTAATGTGCTGTTGTCCGATTGCTGCTGATTAGCACTCAACTCCATGAGCTGCCGATCAACTGTTACACAAGACAAGATTGTCTGTATCGACGGCTATTGTGTTCTACCTTTTAAAGACAACATAGTATTGAAGCTGCCTAACTCTGATGTGCCGATTGTCTGTATTGTTGTACATTCTGAACATATTATAGTTTATTCTTATTGTTTAGATTTCATAGTATAAAACCTTACTTGTATAGTAGAGGTAAGCTTTGTAGCTACTTGTGTAACTTCTGAATATTACTCTTTGTACTCAGTTTTGATTAATCAAGTGAATACTTTGAAAGAACAACTTGTGTACTTATCATTATTCAAAGTATTGTGTTTGTTAGTAAGTTGTCAACTTAGATTCCGCATTTGTTAACTTACGATCAAATAAAAAAGTCTTGTTAATCCATAACCCCGATCCAACACTGCTGTTCCAATTGTAGCATGCTACAGGCTGTTTCCTAAGTGGGAAGTTGTTGAGTGATAAAAGCGCCAATCATGTCAAGCTCAGGGAAGACCATGGACAAGATGCAAGATCAAACATTGCTGTGAAACCGGATTATCCACATCACTTAACTGGGTGGCGAGGTCTTTGAGTCGTTGACAATATGCATCAAGCGAACCTATTTAAGAATAAGGTTGGTGAATGCATGTTCAAGGGCGACAACGCGGGAACCCTTGTTTAAAAAGATAGTTTTGATACGCAACCAAGCATCCAAGGCAGTAGAATCAGGTTCAAGAACACGAGTGAGTAAATCATCGGAGTGGGTCCCGTAGATCCATTGCAACACGATGGCATTGATTTCCATCCACAAGTTATGATAGGGATCCATTGCGGGTGGTGGTTTGGTGCCATCGATATGCTCCATGACTTTGTATCCACGAGCATGTAACTGAAACAGCTTCACCCATAGTAGGACACCTTGATTCCGTCAAGAACACGGACCTTATTTTGAATATTAGTGACTGTGCATACATGGTGTAGGGAGTTTGTTTTGGAACCTGAAGATCCAGTCTGCTTTGGTTCTTTGGTTTCTGTATCATCGGCCATGGTGGGTGGTGTTGGGCGATCGAATAAAGAGACTCCGGTAAGCACGTAGCTTAAAGGGATGAAGCATCAACGGTATATAGGCTATGCGCTCTGATACCATGAAAAGGATTGAATCACTTGAGATATTCTTTCCATAGAATGAGATATAAATACAATTCAACCCAATGAGATATTCGAGGAAAAGATAACTACTAAATACAAAAGATTTATCTCCTAGTTATACATAAAATACTAAACATTTATATATGTACACTTTAATAATGAGTACTAACAAAGCTTCTACCAAATAAAAAATCTTTACAAAGTAAATGGATTTTTGGGGTCAAGAAAAAACATGATGGTCTAAATGGTACAAAGCTCCTTTGGTGGTCAAGGGTTTTAGTAGAAAAAGAGGGTTGATTATGATGAGATCTTCTCTCCAGTTGTGAAAATGACAACCATCAAGTTGTTCCGAGTCTTGTAGTTACGCAAAGCTTTCATTAAGAGCAACTAGATGTAAAGATTGAATTCTTACATGATGACCTGGTGAAGATATTACATGCCGAGAAAGAAAAATGAGTCTACAAATTGAAAAAGAGCTTGTATGGTTTAAAACAAGCACCCAGCAGTGTACCTAAAGTTTGACAACTTTATGAGAAGGTCAGGGTAAAAGTTTGACATCTATTATATCATTCTACTACTCTATGTAGATATGTTGATTGTAGGGTCTGATATGAAAGAGTTTAGCAAGTTAAAAGAGATTAAAGACTTGTGTTCAGCTAAACAGATACTTGGAATGAGCTTGTATGGTTTAAAACAAGCACCCAGCAGTGTACCTAAAGTTTGACAACTTTATGAGAAGGTCAGGGTAAAAGTTTGACATCTATTATATCATTCTACTACTCTATGTAGATATGTTGATTGTAGGGTCTGATATGAAAGAGTTTAGCAAGTTAAAAGAGATTAAAGACTTGTGTTCAGCTAAACAGATACTTGGAATGAGCATTGTCAAAAACAAAAAGGATGGTTTTCTAACAATGACCTAAGTATACATAAGGAAAATGATTGGAAAGTCATTTAAAAGATCAGTCTCGTGAATGAACATATATGGCTAAATTTCCATACGCATATGCGGTCGGTAATCTCATGTATCATGGTTGTTATGGTAGTTAGTTGATTTATGATACGTATCCAATGAGACTGGGTGGTGGGTCCCAAATAACCTGGTCAACAATAGTAAGCTAAGAAGGCTTAGTGGGCAGTTAATTAACTTCAATATTCTGCGGTTAAATAGAGAGTTAGGCTTCTATTTGTTTTTGTCTTGTAATTTTAATTGTCTTGTTTGGTGTATTAGGAGAGTGCCCCTCTCGAACTACATCTTGTTCCTGTTTTCTTAATTAATCAAAGCTGGCGACTTACGATTTAATTGTCGTAATTGTCGTAAAGTGCACTGTTGATTGCGGGATCTATCAGTTGGTTTCGTTGCTTGGACATCAAAATGGTGCAAGCTCGAAACAGTTTTAGAGACAGCAGTATATATGATCCGATTACCACCCAATTGGAATCCATAGAGTCCTTGAAGACCGATGTTGAAGCTATCAAGTCGCGGGATATTTCGAAAGGATGACGGGAAGATTGTAGCGCCAATGCATCTTGAAGGAGATGCTCTAGACCGGTATCCATGGCTTGCAACGGATCAGCCAATTACATTTGGGAAGAATGAACTCACGCCTTGCAAGAACACTTCGGACCAGAAGAGTTTAAGAATGTAAATGAGTATCTATGCAACATAAAGCATACGGGTACATTTTAGGAATACCGACAGGAGTTTGCCAAGAGGTCCGCTCGGGTCTCTAACCGGCTCGATCACTACCTTTTAGGAGTATTTCTAAATGGGCTCAAGAAAGAACTAAAAGCTGATGTTAGAATCCTTTTAGGAGTATTTCTAAATGGGCTCAAGAAAGAACTAAAAGCTGATGTTAGAATCTATATGTCGAGAACAGTGTATAAGGCCATGAGCTTGGCCCTAGAATTTTGAATGAAAGCTGGATTAGCCGATCTGGGCAGCCAACAAAGACTTCTTCAGTCCCCAAACCACATAATCCAGCGATTCAACCCATCGAAACCCCTTCGCAACAGCCCCTTGCGTATTTCAAATTCGGAAAAACGGCTCATTAAAGGGGGATGCTTCCGGTGCGGTGATAAGTATAGACCAGTAAAACAGGGAATTTTCAGCTGCTTAAAGTGGCTGACAGGGAGGAAAATCCTTACTCAGGAAGACATAGCTTAGATTAGCGTTCTTGCCACCTTAGGGAAGTCACACACACCCACCAAAACTCTTCATGGCCTCCTAAATAGCTGCGAGGTACTAGTTTTGATTGACGGTGGCCCAACCCAAAACTTTGTTGTAGATTCTTTGGTTCGAAAGGTGAGTCTTCACACACAAACAATGCCGTCTTGTGGGGTGCGAATTGGAAATGGAGACATCATTGGCAGCAATTAGATTTGCAAGGATGTTGTCTTGAAAATCGAGGATCTTCATCTCATCCAAGAAATCTATCCATTCTCTTTTAGAGGAGCCAACGGGAACCCAAACTCATCATTCAGTGGTTTAATACACTAAAACAGTCAAAGCTAATGCAGGGTATGCAACCGGGAACCCAAACTCAGCATCATCCTAGCATTTACGCATTTAGTCCATCCAAAAAAATTCAAGCTAGAAGTAACTCTCGTTACCTTCAATTCAACTTGAGGACAAGTCGTTTCTTTGGGAGGAGGAAGTGATACGTATCCAAGGGGACTGGGTGGGGTAAAGCCCTTCATGGGTCTCAAATCAACAACAGTAAGCCAAGAGAGCTTAGTGGGTAGTTAATTAACTTTGATATTCTGCAGTTAAATAGAGAGTTAGACTTCAATTTGTTTTTGTCTTGTTATTTTAATTGTCTTGTTTGGTGTATTAAGAGGTGCCCTTCTCGAACAGGGCTTTCTTGTTCCTGTTTTTTTAATTAATCAAAGTTGCAGACTTACGATTTAATTGTCGTGAAGTGCGTTCTAGTGTTTGTAGATTGCGGATCTATCAATTTATGTCAGATTCGTGAAGAGAACATTGGAAAACAGTTAAATGGGTGCTTAGATACTTGAAGCGCACACCAAAAAGAGGGTTATGTTTCAAAGGGAAAGATGAAATTCTCAAATTCCCAATGTTAGACTGATGCTGATTAGGATGGTTGTAAAAGACATTTAAAATCACTAACAAGTATGTCTTTACAATGGAAGAAACAACAATGAGCTGGATGTCCAGACTTTAGTAAAGCGTGGCTCTATCAACAACATATGCTGAATACATAGTTGTTCTTGAAGCTAGTAAAGAGTTAGTTGAAGACTTTTCTTGAAGAGTTGGGCAAACAAGTTGTTCTTTGAGAGTGTATTGAAACTTGCTAAAAATCCAGTCTATCATGGCAAAACGAAGCACATTGGGATAACGTATCACTTTGTTAAAGGATTGATCGGTGACAAGAGAATCAGCATGAAGAATATCTCAGGTGCGAAGAATCCAGCAGATATGGTTACCAAATTTGTGGTGTTGGATAAACTGAAGCTTTGCATAGCCTCAACTGACCTCAAGGATACGTTGAGAAGACGGAGTAACTAAGAGGTGCTAAAATCAAAGAGGGGATTTTTTTATCTACAGAAGTACAGTGAAGAGGAGTGCAGGTGAATCATGAATGTGATTCGGATCCTCCAAGTGAGAGATTTATTAGGTGTAAGCTTGTATAGATTGTAACAGAGCAGTTGGGCTCAACCGACCCAGGCTCTAAATAGGTTTAGTTAGCTTGTTAACTAAAGGGATTAACCATAATTCTAGCCTATAAATATATCTCTTGTACTTGTAATCTATCATCACTCAATAAAAAGAAAACACTACTATTGAATCTCTATAATTCTCTTGTGTCGTTAGTGCTTTACTGTTTTCTTCCTTGTGTTCGTGTGTGTTTTGATCCTAACATCCAATTGACTTCACTTTGTACCTAGCATAAGGTGTAATGTTAAAATTCATAAAAAGAACATACCTCGTTCAACATCCTATGTAACTCATCTCTTGCCTCAACAACTCTATCCTTGTCATTGCTATCAACCATAGAAGATAAGACCTTGTGTGTTTTGATCCTAACATCCAATTGACTTCACTTTGTACCTAGCATAAGGTGTAATCTTAAAATTCATAAAAAGAACATACCTCGTTCAACATCCTATGTAACTCATCTCTTGCCTCAACAACTCTATCCTTGTCATTGCTATCAACCATAGAAGATAAGACCTTGTGTGTTTGAAAGTAGTGCCTCCATAGTGGACGAATCTGTATTATCTTTTTGATATAAGATTCAATGACAATCATATTTAAGGAAACATGGATGGGAAACTGAATATACAAATGATCATAAAATATCAACCAAAAGTTAAAAGCTAAAAACAATTCATACCTTGCTCTAACATCCCAGACAGTGAAGCTTCGTCTATCTCCACATTAAACCCTGCAAAGAATCACATTAAACTCTAAACTAACAAAAGAAGCTGACGTGTCCCTTTATGAAATGAAAACTACATTTTACTATTTCACATACTCTCAAGTTTGCTAACAGTAAGCTAAACTTCAGAAAAAACCGAGTTAACAAAAATTATCCCAAAAATCAGAAACAATTACGTAGTCCTTCCTGCAACTACAACTACTACGTTGTTTTATGACTTATTGTCTTGGTCTAGATAGAAACTGTATGACGGCAAACTTTATTCTTTAAATGGAATTGGCATTCAACACTAAGTAATCATGCTACAAAAATACTGAAATTGAGCACCAAATACTTTTCTTATTATATATGCATGCATTACGATTAAAGTATCCATATATTAGTGTCCAGGCAAGCACGGTTCTAAGCACCAATATGCATATGATTTTCTCATTTAGAAAACTTCTACCATCTTGATACCCATAAAAATTTGGCATCATAAATAATGACCACCAAAATGACCAAGTGCAAAACTCTGTTTCAACAGAACACAATGACCACCAAAATGACTCCAGCCTTTGGAATCTACCAAGCCTTGAGAGTTGAGATCACAATTCACAGGTAGTTAAAGCGGACTAGAATTATTAACAGTTAATACAAAGCTGATAACGAGACAGCAAAAAAATATTTCGATCAAATAAAGAAAGATTAATCAAGGGACTAGATGGAAAATGTCAAATGCATTGCTAATTGATCTATTAAAGAAAGGACATACCATGGTAGGAATTGTTGTCACGATCTCACCAATCTTGAGTCGGCTAAAGAGTTTGGTGAATGTTAACTCCATTCTGTTTCTGAAGAAGACCCCTGCAGTTAGTGAACAACTAACTTGGATCAGTAAAACTTGTATGATCTAATTAAAAAACAGATGGTAAAGAAAAAACTAACATAACATTGTCAAGAATATATCTAAAACTATTGAATCTGAGGATCTATTAAAGAAAGGACATACCATGGTAGGAATTGTTGTCACGATCTCACCAATCTTGAGTCGGCTAAAGAGTTTGGTGAATGTTAACTCCATTCTGTTTCTGAAGAAGACCCCTGCAGTTAGTGAACAACTAACTTGGATCAGTAAAACTTGTATGATCTAATTAAAAAACAGATGGTAAAGAAAAAACTAACATAACATTGTCAAGAATATATCTAAAACTATTGAATCTGAGGATCTATTAAAGAAAGGACATACCATGGTAGGAATTGTTGTCACGATCTCACCAATCTTGAGTCGGCTAAAGAGTTTGGTGAATGTTAACTCCATTCTGTTTCTGAAGAAGACCCCTGCAGTTAGTGAACAACTAACTTGGATCAGTAAAACTTGTATGATCTAATTAAAAAACAGATGGTAAAGAAAAAACTAACATAACATTGTCAAGAATATATCTAAAACTATTGAATCTGAGGATGTATACAATATCAGCATGGTTACAGAAACCAACTGCACAACACTTAAAAAATGTACATCTGCTATCTAAATTCTATTCAAGTTACATAGATTACCACATGGTTAAGTAGATTTCTAAATCTAACATTCATGACACACTCGTTTGCAAAGAAAACACGTTGCAATCTAACCATAGCGGATCAGATCTGAATAAAACCCAACTCCCGAACATAACCAAAATCTCATCCCCCAAAGTGAAACCTAATGAATCTTTAGGCTACGGTTTAGATTCCATAACACCAGAGAACAAACTTGAACGAAGTGATAACTTACACACCTTCGCAACCTATAGCACGCAGATCAAATTTACCAAACACAAACCCTCATATTAAGAAGTAATTTTGCACATATAAACCTAATTCGCGAAAACACGCCACGAATCTTGAAATATAATCGTTAGAAATAGTAAAATACCGATCAGAACAAGAAGATTCAATAGAAATCGCTCGATTTCTTGTGAATTGCAAACTTGTAGACAACTATGTCAAACCGATTAACAAAATAAGTCGATCACCGTAGATCTGAATGCCGATGAACACAAAATTGACACCAAAAACCTTTCAATTGAGAGTATAATCGACAAAATAGAATGAATAAAGATTCGATTTACCTGATAAAAAGCTTGAGGAGAGGGGTCGATCAGAAGTGATGGAGAAAGAGAGAAAAAGGGGATTGTAGAATATGTTGGGTGATGAGATACGTCAACGGACATGGGTTTAAATAACGGAAATAAAAAGCGAACCAAATATTACCGTTATACTTGCCATTTATTTTCTTGAAAACGTGAATATTACCGTTACTAAGATGTCTACTAATAATGATAGGTAGTGGAGCTTTATGAACTCAATGAATTGCTTACTTTTTTTAATCAGATCCAAATCACAGGAAGAGAAGATCCATGGGTCCGACTAGAGGGTAATATAGAGAATTCTCGGTTAAATCGGAGAAAAAAACTACTAAAAGGATAGTACCGCCGATTCGCTCAAATTTGTGCTTAAATGGAACAAATTCCCCTAAAAAAACGATGGTGGATGAAAAACAATGAAGACATTAAACAAAAAGGAAAATCGATAGTTCGATACACCTTTTTTTGTAATTTATATAATAATGAGAAAGAAACAATTGAGTATCTACTAATCTCATGTCAGGTTGCTAGTATAACCTGACAAGAAATATGCCCGTGGTGCATCATCCTCATGCCCCCATGATAGCTTTCTTGATAAAAGATTTGTTGATACACCACAAGACGGTAAGAGTCAGGCAACTAGTAATCATGATGGTGTGATAGGGCATATGCAAAGCAAGGAACAGGGTGATTTTCTTCGGCAAAAGATGCTCCGCGACAAGGTTACTAGAAGACATCAAATCTACTAAATACCATTGGTTCCAAAACAAGTCCCAGAAGCTATTAAGCGCGTGGTTTCGGACAAAGCTAATAAACAATAAGTGTCTTGACAACAACATTAAATACCCTTGTAAATAATAAATATCAACACATATACCATTAGCTAGTGCAATGTCTTAGTACGCTAGTTCTTTGGGTAATACTCCAACCCTCTTGTAGGTTCAAAGTGTTGTATGTGACGTCATAATGAACAACCAAGCATCATTTATCATAGAACATGCCCAAAATTCTCTCGTTCACTCCTCTAACTAAATGTTATACTCTTATATTTTACCAAATACAATATACATGTCTATTAGCTTTTATGTGTGGGTACATTTTCTCACAAGTAATGAGTTATAAGAGAATGATACAAAATGAAGTTGTAACTGCGGCTATTAAACCTGTTATACAAGAGACTAAGACTTGATTTAATTAATTTAAGGTCATCGAGCAAACCTGAAAAAGCTTGGAGGCCTACGTACCATATTTCTATGACAAGGTAAACCGATCACAACAAGATATATGGCAGCTGCGCCAAGTGGCACAGAAGTGGCTAAGTTTTGTGTAAAATGTTCCAAGAAAGGGACCTAGCTACTAAATATGAATACACAACAAATATATATGTTTGTACCACTTATCCTTACATTACTTTAACTCATTTTCTTACCATTTAAGTGGTAGGATAAAATTGTCCAAACACTTGTGCATGAATTAAAATAAGTAGTGTACAAAGCACCTCATGCTTGTATTATAGATTTTTCATATAGGTTTAGAAATGTAAATTTTGGAAATGTTAGACTAGGTATGTTTTAAAGCAGTTGGGCCATATACAAACAATAAACACAAGATAAAAAAAAAAAATACTTAACCGAAAATGAACATACATTAAAAATGGTGTTGATCATTCCCATTTTTTTCTACTCCCTAAGTAATGTAGAGTCGCGTTAAAAATCATATATCATGGGTATTCTAGGTCTCACCTGTTTAACCAGAAAAATATATTATAAATTAGAAGATAAACTAACTATAAAAATAATCTAAATAATTTATAGATATTTTGAGTTTTGGTTTGAATTCTCACCGATCCTGACATGATCAAACTCATAATCAACATCAAAACTTCTCAGCTTTTAGATATTATATTAACGAATAACATTTGTTAGTCATAAATAACTTATAAGTGTGTTTATGTGTGTTGACCAGCTCATCTTTGTACCCATTCGTGATGGATCCAAGTTTTTCGTGAGTTAAGGAAAAATATGGACATATGAATATGGGTCAAACAAGTTAAAATGGATACCTAGTAGGTCAAATAATAATATACCGGTCTTTTCTCACAAGTAATGAGTTATAAGAGAATGATACAAAATGAAGTTGTAACTGCGGCTATTAAACTTGTTATACAAGAGACTAAGACTTGAATTAATTAATTTAAGGTCATCGAGCAAACTTGGAAAAGTTTGGAGGCCTACGTACCATGTATGACGTCTTTCCCTTGTTACCTTCTTCAGTTTCATAGAAAAAGAATGTTACATTTCCTCCTAGCTCTTAAGCAAACATAAATCACATAAATGAGTTATTAAAATAAGATAACATTGATGGTTGCTTATAGCACATGAACGGCACTTAGGCTGTTTCTTATGATCTCCATGCATCATTTAACAGTTTCTTGTTCTAGCTTTTCTAACTAACATAATATTAAAGATTTATCATTAAGTAATAAGCAATTATTAAATTTCCTATAACTGACTGGATAAATAAATAATATACATTATGTGTATTGATGGGTGGTCTTAGATTGTCTGATAATCATGACCATTCACATGAACATACAACAAAGTTGTTAAGAAATCACAAGTATGAGCGTTTGATCAAATGTGTTTACCCAAACATTGGCTTTTTATTTTAAATTATCAGCTTGATTTTAATGACAACGAAAACCGATCACAACAAGATATATGACAATATTTGCACCAAGTGGCACAAAAATGCCACAAAAGTGGCTACGTTTTGTGTAAAAATGTTCCAAGAAGGAGACCTATCTACTAAATATGAATACACAACAACTATATATGTTTGTAACTTATCCTTACATTACTTTAACTCATTATCTTACCATTTAAGTGATAGGATAAATTGTCCAAACACTCGTGCATGAATTAAAAAAAGTAGTGTACAAAGCACCTCATACTTGTATTATAGAAAATTTTCATATAGGTTTTGAAATGCTAATTTTGAAAATGTTAGACTAAGTATGTTTTTAAGCAGTTGGCCATATACAAATAATACACATAAGATAAAAAAATTTTACTTAATTGAAAATGAACTTACATCGAAAATGGTGTTGATCATTCCTATTTTTTTCTACAACTTACATTGAAAATGGTGTTGATCATTCCCAATTTTTCTACTCCCTAATTAATGTAGAGTCACGTTAAAAACCATATATCATGGGTTTTTCTAGGTCTCACATGTTTAACCAGAAATATATTATAAATTAGAAGATAAACTGACTATAAAAATAATCTAAATAATTTATAGATATTTTATGTTTTAGTTTGAATTCTTACCGATCCTGACATGATCAAACCTATAACTAACATCAAAACTTCTCAGCTTTTAAACGTTATATGATAAGCGTATGCACAGTTATTAACGAATAACATTTGCTAGTCATAAATAACTTATAAGGTGTGTTTATGTGTGTTGACCAGCTCATCTTTGTATTCATTCGTCACGGATCCAAGTGGATAACCATATGCACAGTTATTAACGAATAACATTTGTTAGTCATAAAAACTTATAAGTGTGTTTATCGGTCAAACATGTTAAAATGGACACGTGAGCAGATCAAATAATAAAAAATCTTTTAAAATTAAAAAGTCTAAGAAGTAATCCCAACCATTAATTTTCTTAATTAGTGGTTGAGATCAAATTATATAAAAATAGTTTTTTTTTATAAAAATTACACGTTAAACAAGTACAATATTTTTGTTATATAAAATGACAACAATTTTTTTTTACATTTTTTAACTCATTACTTGGCCATTGCGTCTTTATGCAGTTTATTGTATCTTTTTATTAGTTATTGTTTCTTTTCTAATACTATTGTGTTTTTCTAAAATAATAAATTCTAAAAACATATAATAAGAAAATAACATTGTTATGTATCTCTACTATGTAAAACATAATAATAAATTAACAACCACTTTTGTTAACATTTTTCAAGTTCCCCTATTTTTTTAAACGATCATAACTTTTATATACGATATTAACTTTTTATAAAAATCACACCATAAAAACGAATATTTTTTATCTTTAAAATAAATGCAGTATTGTTATATAAAATGACAAAAAAAATTTATCTTTTTTTAACTCATTACTTGGCCATTGCGTTTTTATGTAGTTTATTGTGTTTTTTTGTTAGTTATTGTGTCCTTTTTAATACTATTATGTTTTTCTAAAATAATAAATTCTAAAAACATATAATAATAAATTAGCATTGTTATGTATCTATACTATGTAAAACACAATAATAAATTAACAACCACTTAATCTAATACAATAAAAACAATGACAAAATAACATAATTTCTTACTGTGTTTTTTTAATAGTAATTGTGTTATCTTGAATACTATGAGTTTAAAAAAATACATTGATGAAATAACATCATTGTGTACTTTTATATGTAAAACACAATGATAGATAACAATAAATTTATATAATCTATAAAAAAACAATGACAAAAATAATACATTGTGCTATCTTCAACACTATGTGTTTTAAAAATTATATTGGTGAAAATATATCATTTTGTACTTTAATTATAAAACACAATGATAGATAACAAGTTATATAAACTATAGAAACAATGAAAAACGATATAAAATGATCTAAACGTAAAACATAATAATAAATATATATATAACAATTGATGTAAAATATCTAACACAATGAAGTGATATTTGACACAATAAACTGAAATATTTGACACAATGAATAAAATTCCACCCTCTTTAAAGTAACAGAATGACACGCGTCAAGCTCATAATTTTTTTAAACTTTTTAGATTAAATATTCTTTATACTATAACCTTATCTTTTTTATTAATAGATAGATTAAATTAAACAAGAAAATATTTAGTGAATATTCTATTTCTAGAAAATATAGTAGTTTGTTACTAGTGTAATCATTTCCGTACACGTCTCTCTATTATTTATATCCCGGGGGGTGATAACGAGAATTCGATTTCACATGGTTTCCCCTTTACCTCGAAATGGAAAAAGTATTGCCATAAAATATTTATTTTTTTTTACGTATCATTGTATTTTCTTTCTATTTTACTCACAATTATATTTACAATATTAAAAATATCTATAAAAATTAAGGAATAATTCCTAAATATACAGATAAACAACCATACTTT
This sequence comes from Flaveria sonorensis, assembly GCA_025506505.1. NCBI lineage: Eukaryota > Viridiplantae > Streptophyta > Magnoliopsida > Asterales > Asteraceae > Flaveria > Flaveria sonorensis. The sequence continues at coordinate 52,691,949 of CM046430.1, forward strand.
CTCGTTACTTTATTCACCAACCACTTAGACTAGATGTAGTAGTGCTCATAGGGGCCGTTAAAATTGCTGATGTGGACACAATTGGGACGTTAAAGCCACTACGTCCTAGTTAAAAGGAGGCTCCACATTTTTTTTAGCCAAACCCTTAACGGACGTTAAAAGAGAAAATAAATTTATTTTTCCCCATTTTTAACAATATTTAATTAAATGAGTTTGTAACGCACTACAGTTGATTTAAAATAATTTTAATAAATTTATATTTACCTAAATAATATTTTAATTAAATAAACACTACACTAACCTTATACTCACCTTCACCCCGAAATGGAGAAAAAATGCAAAATTGACTCCATTTTACCATTTACAGGGTTTCACCTTCATTCAACAAACCCCTCAATTCGATCGGCTGTTTGATGGACGGTGGTGATCACCCTTCAACAGGTACGAGTACCTATAATCACGTTCTTAATGATTTACTTTTTGCAATAGTTCCGTAATGAATCAACACAATGCATCTTCTGTGATGATAAATGTTCAAATTGATCATTGATACAATAATGTTAATCGAACGATCACCGTTTGATTCCTAGAACATTGCCTAAAAGCGTACTGATTAGGATCAATTTAGTTAACCGAACGATCACCGTTTGCTTACCGACTAATCATTCTCAATAACTCAATTGCTTAATCATGGGTTTGATCGCTGAGATAGGGAGTTGAATAAACGGAATGCTCAATTTCAGTATCGGATCAGTTTACCATGGAGTGTTGTTAGTTTGATTTATCATTTGCTGAGTTAACTATATGTTCGTCTGCATCATTGCTTTAGGTAGTAGTGTGCACAAGTGATACAGAATCTAATTCTGAAGAAATATTTTAGAGTAATGTGTTTATGGAAGTTGCAACTTACATACCTGGGCTTTGAAAGAGTGGATTTAACTGTTGATTGAAAATTTAATAAACTAGTTAACTTTAGACAGAAAACCTCATTTGTACTTGTTATATCAATCCTTACAGTTGTAATTTATCCTTACTTTTGTTTATGCAACCAGATTTCTGTATTAATTTCACTAAAAAGAGAACAAAACTGGCTCTACTTGCTTCAATTGTATTTGTTTAGAGGGTGTTTGCATTGCTTATCGAAAGTTGAAACTGTTTATCTTCTAATTATGTTTTGACACAACAATAAACTGTCATCAAGGTGTTTGGGATTGCTTATTCAAGCCTATCTAATTATCAATGGTGAGTGAAATAAGTTGTTTTGAGTAAACGATTTGATTACTTATTTCAACTACTTATTTTTCAAAAGCAAGAAGCAGATCAAAAGTTTTAATTAGCAATATGATTCTGTCTGTAGTTGGTAAGAAAATCCGTACTATTGCGATGTGCAAACCAACTGTGTGAATGTTGCTTTGTATTGCACAAAAGTTTCCAAACATAACGATGAAATGATGGTGAAAACAAAGACAATTTTTAGTGTATACACTGAAAAGATAAGAAACAAAAATCCCTATAATACAACCAATCCCATATTGTAATATTACCTATATATACTCAGCTTCAAGCACTTGTGTAATGTGAAAAGGGGCCAGCAACTACACCGACCTCACTAATTGATGCACAATCATATAGGTGTTTTTACATAAATACAAACCTACTTTCACTAGCGTCCTCTTTTAGCCATGCTACTTTTCATACATTTGGGTCATTAAAAGATGGCCTTTTGTCTTGTTTGGGTCATAATGCGGACTTTTTGTACCACTTGGATCATTATCTACACAACGACCCAAATAGTGAGATTATCATAATACCCAATAATGACCCAACAAGGACAAAAATCCATCTTCTAATAGCTATTATGTACAGAAAAGTACAATGGATACAACAGGACAAATGTGAAACTACATTGGTCTTCATGCAAAATAGACCGATCATATGTAGGCTATGCTGCACATCCAGTTTCATCAGGACTCCAGCTGCTAGAGGGTGTGCCTTGCTGCAAACAATCAATTTCTGGGATAGTAGGAGCATACAACTCCCCAAAAGCTTGCCAGCAAAATGGGTCATACATGTGGTAGCCTTTAGGCTTAGGTTGTAGTTCAATATCAGTCAACCTTACATCCATACAAGGTTTGCTGTCACTACATGAGACATGAACTGGTTTAACTGTATATGTTCCTCGTATATTTTCATAGGCAATGTTTGAGAGAGCCACTGCAGACGTGTGGTTCGTGCATTTGCTGTGGTCACAATAGTATTGATCAATCATGATTGGGAATTCGACTTCAGAAACTTGAATGTTTGAGAATAATACTCCTTGCACTGACCCTGACCCTCCCTGTACAAAGAAACATTTTGAGATCTGTATTTTGTGTGCTATAGAAAATATATTATTTGAATATCTTCATTTCTTCTAACGGTTTAGGAGGTGTTTACGGTTGCTTGATATAACTGCGTATATGCTTACTAGGTTCTCATACATCAGTAAGCTGTTTTGAGGGTGTTTGGAACTACTTATCCAAATTGCTTTGGAGTTACTTGTTCCAAACTGCTTTGCGGTTGCTTATTCCAAACAGCTTATTTTATAAAACGATGATCAGATAAGCAGTTTACACACACACACAAAAAAAAAAAAAATCAAACACCCCCTTGGTCATCATTTTCCACATCATAAATAATGTTTTCACTGATTTTATATATAGGAACGCTTGGAGAACTTGAGTTATAGCTTAATTATGTTAAAGTACAACTCCTAAACGGTCCATGGAGCAATGTCACACTGCTTGCTTCTATGACAGCTACAGAAACCTTTTATGATTAACTTTTTATGTTTTTGTTCTACGTGACCAAATTTTTAAGTAGCATCTCTAGGTGTAAACACCATGAAAAATGTGAAAACTCAATTATCTTCAAGATTTGAAATGTTAGTGCTAGTGCTAACTTCATTTTGTTCATGTAATATTACTATCTGAGTTCTACAGTAACTAGCTAATTTGTACCTGCCAAGTCTTGATCCTAACACCAGTCATTGTGTTATGCATATTTATATCCCTAACAGTGATGTTAGAAACACATGCAGTTGTGCCATCTTTTCCTAAACTTCCAATGCTTATTCCATGCCCGGGCCCACAATTTACATCATGCACAAATACGTTTGTGCATCCCGTTTGTATTGATATGCAGTCATCACCTACATAAAACATTAATTAATATTAGATAAAAAGTCAAGTGTAGTTCCTATGAAGTCACCTCATAAGTTGCATCATGGTTCTTGTTTACAAAAGTAAATTACTTTATTTGTGTATGTGTGTGCACACTTTTTGGATAAGCTGATAGAAGGTCAAGCGTGTGCCATGATATATTTGCCCTGTCTCTTGTATGTGTGGGGTTCATACATTTTAGATTAGGTTTCTTCTATGTAAGCCTTATCTGTCACATTTTTTAAGTTGTGGTGGATAATGGGCAAATAAAAATGGGTGGCTGCCATGGATTTGAATATATTAAGGATGTGGTCTTGTGAAGAACATGGGATAAGGTAGTCTCATAATTTATCTTTGTTCCTCCATATATAACTAAATTCATTTTAGATTTCAAAATTGGGGAGAATTTGAGGAAATTGGCAAACTGCAAGGATTTTTACACTTTAACAACAGTCTTCGTAGTTAAATGTAAAATAGAAACCAACTTACTGTTATTAGTGGGGGAATATTGTAGACTTAACAAGTTGAAGGAAAGGTGGAACAAGTAAAAAGGATGGATATGTTTAGCACATCCCGTCCTTACCCGTTGTTTAGACCTAGCCATTGTCATTTTTTGCTGATTTCTTAAAAACTAAAGATATGACATTTTATATGTGATTCTTTTGTATATGTATATTGCTAGGTGACAACAGCTTTAACATTTAATTATTTTTTATAAATATAAGTTAAAAAGGTCATTTACACACTTTTAAATAAAGTTATTTTTCATTTTTTAAGCATATGCATTTTTTCATACATGGTCTGTGATGTGGCTGCTAGCATGGCACCTCCTAGTGTCATGTCACAAGCAAATTACAAGTAAATCAGTTAAGTTGGTTGCTAAAACCAGCAATAAATTATAATATAATTTCTATTTTATGTATGGTATTTGTTTTACCTATCTTAGAGTTTGTTGTTAAAATAATATATAAAATTTGTTTCTATTGTATGCAGTATGCTGAAGGAAGTATGAGTTACTTAATAATTAACCTTAGTAAATTAGTATTACTTACCACAAGCAAGATCTGTGGAGTGGATTAAAACGTTCTTGGAGTTCTGCAGGTGAATTCCATCAGTATTGGGGCTGTCACCAGGAGACGAAGCGCTAAAACTGTACACTAGAACTCCGTCACAGTTGTCAAACTTGAGGTGACACTGAGGACTGTTTTGTATTGTTATGCCTGTGACTGTCACATTAAAACTCCCATAAACCTCAGGGCCTGTATATAAAAGAGCAGGTGACGTGTCAAAAAGTTGTCTTTAAAGAGTATATTCATGAATTGTTATCATTTATTTTTATCAAGGATCCTTACAGTTGGCTTTGTACCAGGCATTTTCCCGTCCAGTGAGACGCTTACCTGTAACAACAAATTATTTTGTTACATTCAGAAAAAAGTTCAGAAAATAGGTATATTTATATATTTATATGTCAGTGTTCATATCAGGTAAGTTTTTTTTACCTCCTATAGCTATGGGAGTATCTGAGATTATTTCATGCATCTGTATCATAAGAAATGGCTTGGAATATACAAACATGGTCCGTTTCTTATTTATTTTATTTATACGTGAACTTTTTGTCTAGTAACAATTTACTTTCATGTGTCTAATTTATTTCTTCACAAGTGAGGTCATGTTTGTACATTTATATCATTTATGAAGATACACGAATATAAAGTGGATATGTGGAAATTTGTTCCCATTTCTTTTATTTAATGATTATAGAGTTGAATGCTGTCTGAAATGAACACTATGGCACAGATATACCCAAATAATGATTATTCTGGTGATTTTCTTAGTAACATGAAAAAAACACTTGAGCAAAATTGAAAAAAATGTGATTGATTTTATTTACCTTTGGATTTTCTATAACTGTGGTATTGTCTAATGAAATAACTAGTTGTTCTTCATTGTCAATAGGATCATCAAGAACAGAGTTTGTCCACCAAACTGAACCTCTTCCATCAATGGTGCCTTTTCCTTTGATTGTGAGTCCTACAAGTTTTGTAAATTCAAGCCATTGTAGGAGACCTTTACCCCATGCTTTTGCATTTGTTGGAGCTATGATTGTACCATCAAGCTGCAATAGATTATGCATTTCTTAAATTTTGACTTATGATAAATATGACCCTTTGACTTTAAATCGATCCCACTTTTAAGTAAATTGGTTGAAAGTCGAAACTGACATTTTTGTTTTAATAAACGATATGATCATTTGATTTACCTGAAAAAGAATGTTTCTTTGACAATACGGACCGGAGAAAGAAATGGGTCCCACGAGGAACTCGTAACCAGATGGAACAATCATCGTTGATGCTTCCACTTTACAAGCATCTGCCCATGCCGCTTGAAATGCCTGTGTTGTACACACGTCTCATTTGAGGTTAGCTTTAAAGCCAAAATTCACTTATGCATGTATTACTACCTATTTTAGAATTATAGCAGTGTCCAAATGTTAACGGTTAAGGTTAAAATTTTCAGAACGCCTATTTGTCATGCAGTTGGTAGTTTGCATTTAACAGCATACAATTATTGTTGGGAATCTGGACCATATAAACTGCCGTATGAGAGTCTTGTGAGTGGTCCCACCAATTTTTGTTCTCTTTTGTCACCCGATTCCTTTTATCTTTTTGCTGTGATTTAACATCTTCCATTCTTTTGTTATGTGATTTTATACTCCCTTTATTAAAGAAAACAAACAATAGTGAATGAACTGCCATCTGTCTTCTTCTAGAAACCACACAAGTTGCAACTTGCAACAATCTTTGGAGTAAAAAAAATTCAAGCAAATGTAAAGTCTTCTGACAAATGGATGTTGGACCAGCTGCTAAACATGCGGTTCGGAAAGGGGAACAGGTTGCAAGTCGTCTAAAGTTTATTTTTTAATGCTTACAACCTCTTAAAATGTTTCATATGATTAGCTGTTTTGTAATCTTGATAATGCATAAAATAATTTTGGAAATGTTTTAAAAAGGGACATAAAAGTGTTTACGGGTCAAACTCACTAGACACGGCTGTATCAATCGGTACTTAAAATTAACCATTCCAACAGAAAATTTCTTGACTTGTTATCCAAGCTGGTGACTCGCTAACCCACCCACCTTGGCACATGTGGTGATGATATTGTTGGATGAGGGTAAAAATCATCTCAATTAGTGCAAATATTGATACCCTAAGACTTCTACATGCATTGCGTGTTGAGATTCCGTTTTTAACTCCTTTCTCATTTTTTTAAGGGTCCTTTTTCCATTTATACTGCGTATCATGTAAACAGGACCCATGAAGATGCATGTTATAATCTTCTAAGCATAAATGCTTAACATTCTATATTAAAAAAAAAAGCCTAACAAGATTGTAAACATGAAAACATAGCTCACCTTTGTATCATCAGAAGCACCGTCCCCTTTAGCTCCATAGTCAAGAACATTAAATTTTGAACCCTTTTGTGTAGGAGCTACTGGTTCTTCCGGGATTGGAAGTGGATGTTTTTGTTTCGATTTTGATTTTGATTTTGACTTTGATTTGGATTTTGATTTCGACTTGTCAACAATGAGTTGGTGTCCATGATTATTTCCTTTCTTCTTGTACAAAGAACTTAAAGTGCCTCTGCTTTGCCTCCAATGCTTACCCATTCTACCATTGCAGGTTTCCATGCTTGAAGCCCATACTAAAATTGCAACCACAAATGCAAATGTAAGTTTCTTGAAACTAAAACCAACCATGCTGACTATCTAGTGTGTGTGAATGTGTGTCTATGTTTGTGTGTGTGTGATTGGTGGATTTTAGATGGCGAAAATGAGGAGTTTGATAGGTGTTTATATAGACAGAGGACTTTATGAGTAATGTAGGCCTGCAAAGCAAGAGATTGTTTGATAGCGCCTGACATTCCAATTTTTATTCTCAAACTTTTGATATTACTTCTTTCTTTTTGTGAATTATAGTTGGGTTTTGAACATATGGTCCCATTAATTGGCCCCGTTTGCCCAAATGGCATTATGTTATTGCAGGTTAGTTGCCCAATTGGTTAAGCAAATTTGCCATGTGATTCCCTTTTTCTCCAAGCATTTAAGGTGATAGCTATTGTTTAATCATTGTTAATAGTAAGACCGTAAACGGAACAAACAAACAGTGTGGACTTTGTTCGGGTTTGAGGGCGGGCCTTGAAACAACCGGTAAGGTTGCTGTTTTGTGACATCAAGGTCATGGGTTCTAGCAGAAAAAGCCTCTTGCACAAATACATGCATGCACAAGCGCACATATACGTACACTATATATGTATGTATTTATGTAAATGAATATTAATAAACAAACACAAATGAATATTAATTAAACATTAATGAATGAACTAACTTGTAGTTGTGTTTATTCGTTTATTAAATAAATAAATTATTTTTCTTTTCATTCATTAAGTAAATGAACTTTCCTTTAAACATTTTACTGAATGTCTGGTTTATTTTGTTAAAATTGACTATCATTTTTATAAGTACCATGTAGTTGCATAAGTGACAAACTTGAGATAAATAACTTTTTTAAAAGCTAGAAACGATCCTTAGACCTTAAAATTGATTCATTTAACTAACTTAATTCAAAATTTTGATTTAATGTACTATGACCCGGTACCCGGTTAAAATGGTGATCATATAGTTGGCAATTCTCTTAAATATGATTATGACTTTCAGTTACATATCCTAGTGTTTTTGGCTCCATCGCTTTGTAGCTTCATTTAAATGGATCCCTTTAAAGTTTAAAGTATGCAGGCTATAGGCATTCATTCCACATGTAAAGAATTTGGTATGAGGCAGAATCACAACATTTCAATTTTGTTTCACATTTACTTTAACCACTCTATTCAATATATTTTCTCAAGGCTCAAATAATATAAAACCGATGACGTTAGATTAGGGATGAAGCTTAGTGAGGGCCCATCTTTATTTCGTTAGTAGTGTTAATTTTTGGTCTGGTAGTGTAATTTTCGTCCCGGTAGTGTAAATCTTTTAATATAGATAGAGTTTGTCTTCCCAAAAGCAGTTTACTTTCACCTCCGCCTCCCTTATAGTATGGTTCAAGCTTTGTCACTACGTTAGATGTTGCTGTAATAGAAAATTTAGTCCGCCAGATGTTACAAAATTAAATAGATGACTCAAAACAAAAAATGAAAAGGAAATATCTCAGAAAGCATACACAAAACCGTTGATTGTTTTATTAACGGTCCACAAGAAATGATTCATGTGTAATTAACGAAAACAGACAGACACTAAGTACGCAATAGATTATGCATGCATGACCCCACAAATATAGTTAAGAGTCTCTCTCTCTCTCTCATGCATCTCTGTAGCAACATATTGTTTTAAACAGCAGCCCAAGTACCAATTAAGTTAATTTATAATTAATTATAAACGATTAAGATATAATAAACCACTTAGGTCCCCGCGAATATGTTTAATTTCTCGTTAAGTTTGTATATCTTAATTATTGGTATTTTTTTATTCTTGTTACTTGTTGCATTCTGAATTTATTAAGCGTGTTCATAAACTATATTCAATTTTAAGTGTGTTAATTTAGGAATTAGTAGAAAAACAATGGACTTAATCATTAGCTGTTTGGTGAACATATGTTTTTAAGTGAGCTAATTTAGTAATGTTTTTTTTTTTTTTTGAAAGAGCTAATTTGGCAATTTAATGATAGGTAATCATATTAGCATGATAATTGATAAACGCTATTGATTTAAATTACAAAATTAAATTATTATTTTTTAAACGATAATTTTACACTACTCTTAAACGACATCATAATCTGTCTTTTATCAGATATGAACATGAGTTTACTTAAAAAACCATGCCTCTTATTAGTAGGTTACAACTCAAGTGACACAAAATTAAATTATTTAAGCAATAAATCAACAACTAGAGTGAGTACCCTTACTAAAGTGGACCATCTACTCGCGAACTAAAAGTTTTTCTTTTTAATTTTATGAAAATGGTAAAACCCATATTATATGTACTTTGAGACCTTATGATTTATGAAGAGAACTTTTCCTCTCAAGTTGAATACTTTTGGTGCATATTATTACACATGGTATGGTTTATCTTTTTCAAATTCAATACATTCAAAAAGAGGGATTCTAGTGCGGAACACACAGTTACAACTATGTTATGCAATACACATAAAAGGACTTTTTAGTTCCTTAAAGAATATGAAATTATTTGTAATCCATTGGTATGGTATTATGGTAGGTAGAAAATGCATTTCGTTCTTGTGATTCTTAAAGCTATGGACAAAGCTAATTCTTTTTTCTATTGTAGCTGAATCTTCTCATAGGGTATTGCATGCGATAAGAATGAATGCCCGTTATACTACTTGAGCCAAGTGATCACAAGTTTGGGGGCCACCTTGCCTAAACTAATAATCATATCGATCCCTAGGCCCCATCGCTAGAAAGGTTTAGCTTCAAAACCGTACGTGGGGCTTCCACCTCATACGGCTCCTCTAGAAGGTAGGCCTAGCTCAAACTTGTGCGTAAAGGTCCGTTGGAAACCCGACACAGGTAAAAGACATATATTTTAAAAACACTTGACCCTTGTTAATAGGTAAGTTGATCAATTAAAACCATATGAACAAACCCAATTGGTTATTATTTTAATATATATTTCTTTGTAGGTGATAATTTTGAAAAATGGCATTTTATGTAGAAAGACAAAGAATGACACGTGAGTGTGTAGGACCGAGTATAAAGTTGTCAAAACCAAACACAAAACACAAAAGATGAGATAAGAGCCCTTCAATTTGGGATCACATGAGTTCACGGGCTTTACAGTTGAACCCTTTGTTAGTTAGCAACATATGAATGGCTCCTATCATTTGAGCTACCCTTAGCCTCTCATACATTATCATTCCATATTATATCTAACTTTCTTTTGGTCCAGATAGTCTATGAGCCTACGTGGTTCTATTCTCTGGCCATTTAACACACCGGTTAAGGGGGAATCGGTTATCGACTAGTGCCTTTCTCATAAAATGACAAAGACCGCAGTGATAAAAATGTTGTCATGATCATTTTTCTAAGTTATGTATCGTATAAGAGTGTCTGTTGTGTGAATGTTGTGAATTTGTCCTTTGGTACAACCATTTGTATTTTTATTTGACGGAAACAACATAGAAGTGGCAGATGGTCGAAGCAATTTTGAGTTCGTAATACATAATTTCATATATATTTTTTACCGGCGATTGTATTTTCAAGTTAAGAGCTTTAAAATGAATCAAACTTAATGTTTATAATTATCATTATCATTCTCATATATAATATACTAGGTTAGATATCTATCAATTACTTAAGGTGAATAAGATCTATAAAAATCATTATAAAATTATAATTACTTTTAAAACAAAATCATTATCTTACTTTAAACAAACTCATTACTTTTAAGTTAGTATTAAATGTTTAGATATCTATTAATTACGTAGGGTGAATAAGATCTAAACAAAATTATTATAAGATCTAAAAATATCGTTTTATAATTAATAATTATTTATTTTATTTAATATTTTGTTTATTCAACTCGTGTTTTACACGGGTTATTACAGTTGGTTTAATATATTTAAAGTTTTTAAAATTTTTAATACCTTAAAATGTTAAAACTTACGTTTTGTATCCTCTAAATGAGTTTTTTAAGTTTATTTATGTTATATAACGTATCAAAATGTAATGAACTTATCACCTTTTATAATTATAAGAATAGAAATCGGCTACCAAAATATGAATTGACTTTGTAAACAAATTAACACATAAATTACCTGCATAAATTACCTGAATTAAAAATTCACATGTCTTTACACATAAAAGAAACAAAAAAACAAAAGATTACTAAAATTGAGGAGACAAATTGCCGTCAAACTTAGGGCGCTAAATGATAGATTTTAGGCCTACCGGTTCGGCTTTTGACATATCCGGCTTGTGAATTTTTTTTTTTTTAACGGCCAATTAATTAAAGCGCGGCTACCCGGGGTACCCTAATGGCGAAAAGACACCTCATACGCCCGCGACAGACAGCGATGGGTAGCCCAAGCCCACCAACCACTAATTCCGGGGAAAACCCGTCACCCGAAGGCCCACTGAGGTAAAACCCGGCCCACCAACAGCATTTTGCTGCTAGTAGGACTCGAACTCACAACCTCTACTAGAGAAAGTCATGAGGCTACCACTCAACCAAATGGTTGGTGGTTATCCGGCTTGTGAATACCTCTTTGTTCATTACTTATAGGTCTCGTATTAAATGTAACCCAGTAGTATTCTTTATAAGTTGGACATCTTTCTGTCCAATTTGCTTGTCTGGTTGGTCCATATAAAAGTCTGTCAGTTAATAGATCAACTTGGTATCATAAAACATACAATATTAATATTAATTGATACAAAGGGTTGAGTGTTATGCAATCGATTCATATTAATATCTCTCTCATGTTGACGTATTTATTACGTAGAGAATGAGAGTGAAATGAGGATTTGATTGAATTGTAAACATGATATATTCCCGTGAGTGTGTTTTGGATGTTGTTATAATACGTTGTAATCATAAATAGCAGACGGTTGGTAGAATATTTTAGTCACTCAATACAAGGGATTTGCAACCCACATGGCCACATTCACCCATGGTTTTCATTAATTTATACATTTGTCTATTTATTGTGCAGATTAATCCATCCGTTTAATCATTTAGACAACGTCATCATATAAACTGAATTACGATAAAAAAAACAATAAAAATATATATGTATTTGTTGTTATAACGAAAACGATATATGCATACTTTGTATTTGGGTTAAATCATTTCAAATATCACAAGTTCGAATTCCATGTGCCCAAGGAACATAATGAGTCACAAGAACCTAGGTGTGAGGCATTTTTGAGAACCCAAATTCTTCGAATTCAGTAGGTTCAAAGTTAGGTTTTTTACGATTCCGATAGGAATAACAAACACCCTAATACTCACAGGATGTTTTACGAATTTTAAGCCGAAAGACTTGTAGTTGTTACTAAATAAAGCTAATACACAGACATGTGATTTCAGAAATTTTCCGCTAAACCACATAAACCATTGTGTAATTAACTCTATATGTTACCTTATCTTTTAGACCATTTCTGGAGATAAGTTCTTTGTTTATATTCTTACAAGAACATACCAAATTCAAGCTTTAATTATGAATCCAGACAACAGTCTTCTAGTTGCATGTATATGGAAATATTATTTGAATACGTGTAACATTTACCCAAATATAAATTGATTTTTAAATCTCATTGAAAATAACGTTTCTTGTTGTTAGGTTGTTTTCTTTTCCAAATAGGTTTGTTGTATTTCATTTGGCATGCAAATTGATACGTGGTTTTATAAACGTTGTTAAAAAAATCAATACATGGTGACATTTTATGTTTGGTATTTACGTTCCAAAAAAATATGGGTTGGAGTTTTAGGGTGGCCGAACCGGTTCACATCAATTCGTTTTGGAGGGGTTCGACAGGCCAGTTCGTCCCGAATCGGTGGCCGAACTGATTTGAATTTTTTTTTTAGTTTTTTGGATTTTAATAAGTAAAAACGGAGGTTGAACAATAAATTAGTGTCTTTGACATAAAATTATTGATAAGTTTTATATATAACTATAAAATACACACATAATGACTTATTTGAATTATATATATATATATATATATATATATATATATTATATATATATATATAAGAGTAATTACATGAACAGTCCTGGGGTTTGCACGTATACAAGTTCAGTCCCTGGGGTTTGCACGTATTACAAGTTCAGTCCCTACTTTTAAGAAATTACAGATGCGGACCTAAACTATGCAAGAGTGCACGCTAGCAGTCCCTGTCACTAACAAAGGTTAAGTTTCTCTGTTAAGTGTTTGAAAATGATAAAAATACCCTCTAAACATTTACCACACCCACCCACCCTTTTCTCCCCCATAACTATTCCGGCAGCCCCACCGCCACCTCCAACAACTATTTCTGCAGCCCCACTGCCACCTCCGATGACAGTCGCCGCAGCCACCACCATCATCTTCATCTCCCCACATCATCATCACACCATCTCATTCTAAGCTCTTTTTCCTCCAACCACCACCATCACCCTATGAACCCTCTGAAATCATGAAATTGACCACCTTATGAACCCCTTGAAATCATCATCACAACCATTGCAGATCCTTTCGATCTGATCTGAAACTGACAGATCTGAAACCAAAAGTCTCCATTAAGTGAGTTTCGTTTTTCCGACGCTATAATAAGGTTTTGTTTTGGCCATGATTTAAAACCTGCGGTGGTGGTGATAATGATCGGTTGTGGTGGTTGTGATGAGTGGTGGTGGTTGATTTCTTAGATGGTGATGAAGATGAAGATGAAGATGAAGATGAAGATGAAGATGAAGATGAAGAGGAAGATGAAGGGGTGAGATGGGTGGGGTGGTGGTGGTGATAGCAACCGGTTGTGGTGGTTTGTGACGAGTGGTGGTGATAGCACCAGTTGTGGTGGTTGTGACGAGTGGTGGTGGTTGATTTTTTTTGAGTTGATTCATGAAGATGAAGATGAAGATGCAGATGAAGAGGAAGGGTGAGGTGCTGGGGTGGGGGTGGAGTAAGTTAGGTTTTATTTAAACTTTAATATTATCTATTTTTTTAAGTTTAGGGGTGTTTTGGTAATTTTATATTGACTTAACAGAGAAACTTAACTTTTGTTAGTGACAGGGACTGCCAGCGTGCACTCCTTGCATAGTTCAGGCCCGCATCTATAATTTCTTAAAAGTAGGGACTGAACTTGCAATATGTACAAACCTCAAGGACTATCCGTGTAATTTACTCTATATATAACTATATATATAAAGGGATGGATCCCTTAAAAATCATATTATAAATGGAAACCATGAAAACTAGAGGTTACATATATGTAAGTACGTGTTACAATGTGTACAACTAAGAGTTACGTATATATAGAGATATATAAATACGTGTTACCAAGTGTACAACTAAGAGTTACGTACATGTACCTCATACAAGTTATGTTATGTAAGTCGTTTCGTCATTATCGACGTTACTTGGAGTTTATATTAAAAAATATATAATGACCTCAAGAAATAAAGTTGAAATTTACTCAAATATAATTTAAACAATTAAAAAGTTAAATCAATTATGAATTATGATTGGGTAGTGATGTTTTTACGGTTTTCAACTATAAACATGGTTTTCATTTGATCACTCTCCATATATATAATACCCTATATATAATTATAATTATGACTTCATCTGGTTCTTAAATCCGTTCCGACCACCGGACCAGTAAGACGTTAGGTTCGACATCCAATCTGTTTCTGAAATATTTATTTTCAGGGTTGTTATTTTTTTATATGATATCAATCTTATCACTAGTTATGAGTGGTTAAGAATATCATATGAAAAAGACTAAACTTATTAGAGAACAAGTTTCACATAAAATCTCGACAAATTGACTCCATAACAAATATCATACCAAACACTCAATCATATTCTATTATGGTTTTCATCTATTTATGTATTAACAATTACAATGGATGAATAATTATTTTAAAAAATGTAAGATTAATTATTTTATCCTTCTACTCTAATAAAATAATAATTAAAAAGGACATGTGGCATTATCATATTTCTCATCAAATTTTTACTACTTATCTCTCCCATTAAACAATCATATTAATAAAATAATAAAGTTATTTAATTCTTTTTTAGATTAAAATAATTTTTTTAATAAATTAAGAAATAGATCTTTTATTAGTATTATTTTAAAGAAACAATTTTTTATAAAATAATTTTTTTTCTAAAACATTAAATTTTTAAAAATACAAAATATTTTTAATATTTATGTTTTGTAAAATGTAAAATTTTTATAAACAAAGAATAATTAAAATTGGGAGTTATAATAAGAATGTTTTAAAAATGACATTTATTTTAATTGTTTGTTTTGAAACCAAATTATCATTCTATTTATAATAAGGAAATTTCGATTATATCTTATCTTAGAATATATTTTTATAACTAATAAAATTTTTATTTATTTAATAATATATTTATTCAATCCGTGTTATACACGGGTTTACTAAAGCTAGTCTTATATATTCAACTAAAACTAAAAATATCATATATATCCGATTAAATTTTTTTTGTACTTTATGATCATTTTATCCTACCAATTATGACTTATATAAACTTTTTATATTATTTTATTTTATCTCTATTAACAATAAAAGCATCGAGTCGGATTTACATCTCTTGTTCTTGAGGGCAAACCCTCACAATTGCAAATATTTTTGAATCCTGAAATATCGATGTAAAATAGCACCAAGCCTAATTGCATCAAAGAATTGAAACCGTGTGACTCACATATTTCAAATCTTTCTGCTCTAATAAAAAGGTAAATAGATGTGACATATATCAACATCACATTTATTCTCATAAAATTTTTTCTGTTTTTTTCTCCTATTAAATAACCACATTAATTACTAATAATATTATTTAATTTTATTTAAAGATTGAAATATTTTTTTGATAAATGATGAAAAAGAACTTTTTTAGTAATGTTATTTCTAAGGAACCAAATTTTTATGAAATAAGAAATTTTTTAAAACATCAAACATTTTTAATAATACGAATATTTTAAAATTAATGTTTTTCAAAACTAAAATTTTTATAAAGAAAATATAATTAAAATTGATAGTTATAATAAGAAGTATTTAAAATGATATTCTTTTAAAATGTTTATTTTGAAACAAAAATTTTATTCTATTTATAATAAAAAAGATTACAATCATTTTTTATCTTATAACATCATTTTATAATTAATAATTAATAATTTTTATTATATTTATATTTATTCAACTTGTGTAATACATGAGTTTACTAAAGCAAGTATGATATATTCGTATCGAAGAATTGGATGAGTTTGTGTGTAATCAAAATGAAATCTTAACATCATTTTTGAATTCCAATATTTGTCAAGATGTTAACTTTTTTTTATACAATGATCCGTAGATATTTGCTTTTTGATTAAGTTGTTTTATCACTTTTGTTTTGATAAAAGAAAGAGTGTTACCGTTTATTTTTACTTTTACCAGAAAACTAACCAATTAGTATTAAAATTTGTGACTAAAAAAAGTGGTCACAAAATTTGTGACGATTTTGCTACCAAAATCAAAATGATCACAAAACTAAAAACCAAAAGTTCGACGGTAAAACAGTCACAATATTTGCGACCAAACAAGATTCGGTGGTGGCAAAATGGTGGCACCTTGTGCGATTGTTCAACGGTGGTTGCAAAAGATCGCATACAATTGTAAAAAATTAAATTTATTTATCGGTAGCAAAACAATCACAATTCTACGACCGGCTGTCAATGTCGCAAATTCTATAATATGAAAAAAGCAGCATGAGAAATAGTTATATGTTTTGTGTTTTTGGTTTTGTCACAGAAGTTTGTTGAGTTACCATTTAGCCCCTTCCCTCTATGTTAATACCCACGGAAAGAGGGTCTCCCCATAGTTACCTTCATTTTTTTATGTTAACCACTAGTTGGTAAAACAAATGCAAAAGTACAAATATAAACTCAAAAATAATTATTGGTTGCAATTTGAAAGCCAAAAATAAAAATAAAAAATATAAAGATTTGTGACAAAACATCACAATCTCAACGACTGGTTATCTAATTGCAGAATTGTCACTGTAAATGAAAAAATCATAAAGAATTAAATATACAGTCCCGATTGGGCATCCTAAAATATTCATAAAAATTAAATGTATGTTTCAATAAGATCATAATAATCACTTGGTACACCATCATTCTTCATGTCAATAAACAATGGCTAATTATGGTCGAATGCTGCTCAATTAAGAATATTAATGACATTTTAAGTTTATATAAGACAATGATAATCATTAAGGTCGTTAAAACTCAATTATCATCATTAGAGGTCTTGTTGGTGATTCATGATGCGTTTTATGGTCAATTATGCATAGTGATGTTGAATTAGGGTACTTTATACTAATATTTTGTCTTTAAAGATCCTTTAGGGAGGATGTACAATCATACAATATTATTTATAAATAACACTTAATTTTTATATAAGTTTTTTTCTCATACTTTTATATAAAATATAATACCATATATAGATTTTATAGAAATTTTATTTTTATAATAACAAAATCTAATATTAATATTCATTCCCATACTTACCTCAAAAAATACTAATTTCGCTCTCATTTTCTTGTATCTCCAAATAAAACGAAAGGAGGACAGAAATCGAAACCCTGGAAGTGCAACCCGATTAGTGGCAGTCTCCTTCGGATTAAGGACTGCTGTGATTTAGGTAAGTGCAACAACCTTAATTCTTGTCATTTAATCAAAATATGGTGATTTAGGGTTCAAGCCCTAACTTTTACATGAATCAGAAATTATACTTTAGAATTTGCTATTTGACCAAATTATTATTTTTTTGCCCCGATTTGGCCATTGCTTCTATTGGTGGTCCTTCGCTTGACTTACACCTAATATTAGCTGTGTGACTTTACATCTTAAAAACAAATGTTTTCGTATATAGCTGCTTGTCTTTTGGCTATTTTAGCATGTGTTTAAACTAGTTGTAAATACTAAGGTTAATCATCTGTACATTTATAAGCTTGAAAGTTGAATGCATAACCACTCTTTGCATTGGGAAAATAAAACTGGTCAATAAGAGTACTGAGACTACGAGGAGCACTTGATGAGAGGATCTTTTGTTGTTTGTATCAGTCATCTATTTAACTAGATGCTTTTTACATGATTAAGCTCAAATAACTTTATTCATATTCCTAGTTCTTGTTTGAGTAAATACATAAAGCGTCACTAATCTAGTAGCCATAACATGGAGCTAAACTCAACAACCATTCATCATTTCTGCTGGCCAAAAGTTGATCAAGACTAAACCAATTGTTACTCAATAAAAAAAATAAAATGAAACATCCTAAGTACGAGTGATAGAAACCAAATGGTTGACCCGCGCCTGACCATTGTTACTTAATAATTAAAACATGATATCTTAAGTTTGAGTGACAGAAACAAAATGTTGTATAAAACGACTGTTTTTATTTCTCCTACCAAAATAACGCAGCAATGTGCTCTGCATAGCATTTAAGTTATATAGTTAGCTATATTTCAGTTATGGATATTGTCATATTAATTTATGAAATTTAGAAACTTTATGGCTCATAATATTAATTTAAAAAACTACTGAAATTGTGGGATTAAAATGTGCGGTACATATATGTTCAATCGACAATGCTCTACCACCTTTAAACTTTTAGCCTTTTAGCGATGAAACACTATGTGCAACTTATAAATCTATGTAGTTAAAAGCATTCAATTTCTGTCAGGCGAGGCGAGATGAGACCTAGAGAATAGACGAGTCAATATAAACAAGGAAGTAATTGTATATAAAATTGTTTGATAATAAAGTTACATATGGCTCTAAAGCTGAAACCGTAAAAAAATAATAATAATAAAAGGCAAAAATCGTCGTAATCATCAATCAACCCAAAATGCTAGCAAGTTTGAATGAAATTTGAACCATATGACATTAATTGTCAATTTTCTGGATTGACACTAATTGCATTTTAAGAATAACTTTAGTAAGAACACCATGTTTAATATGAAAATATACAAACTTTTTTTAGGAACAAGTGCAATATATTGAAGAACACATTGCATTTCAACAGGTAGTTGAACTACAACTAAAAAAAAAAAAAAAAAAAAGCCAACAACAGAGGCATGCAATAGAAAAAAGAATAAGCAACACAAGAGAAAAAATGAAAATTATCAAAATGTTCTGTGAATCTTTTTGCCCTTCAAATGTCCATTTGACTAATCTATTTCAAAACATGTCCCCACTTTAAATAGGTCCAAACCTTAGAAAGGGTCGCTTGAACTTCAATAGGGTCGTTCGACTGTGTTGCAAGTTTGATCGACCTTATTTGTAAACAGGTACAATCGAATTTAAAATTGGTTCGGTCGAACTTTAAATAGGTTTGGTTGACCGTATTTGGACACATGGACAAAACATGTCTGTTAAATGAAAGTTCGGGCGACTCTATTTAAAGGGCAGAGCCTACTTTATAGAGTGGGGCATTTTTTAGGATGACCTGATCAAATTGAGAATTTTCCTAGAGGAAAAAAAGTACCCAAAAGACAAGAAAAACACCAAATACATCAAATCAAGTGAAGGATGCATAAGGGGAGCAATACCAATTTCCAGTGAATAAATCAGATGACAGACCTGAACAAAATCCACTCGAAAAAATTGACCTTAGAGAAACATTTGAAAGTTGATCTCATCGTATATATGTTTCCTAGAAGAACAATAAGGTGGTGTATACAATAGCCAACTTGAGTTTCCTTCCTCTTTTTGTTATGAACACCATCTATAAAATTGATGTGAACCCTAAGAAGTCACACCCACACCAAACAACCACATATTACCATACATTTGATGCGTAAAGCATCGAAGAACACATGATCAGTGATTTAGTCGCCTAGACAGAGCCGGTAGTTTGCGGATTGCACACTGATACCTCTGGTCATAAGGGTTGGTAGCAGAGGTATACGATTCTACATCATTCTTCAAACATAACATGAGAATTCAAGCGGCACTCACTTGAACCAATCACAGTTTTTCACAAGAGATCCATCCGTTTTGCCACATATTAAAGCAAGCCTTAAAAACTTCACCCAAGATAGTTTGAAGATTATCAAGCCAGCTCGACCAGCTCGTTGTAATTGGAGCCGATTCGATTGTGACTCAAATTGCTTATTATCAATTATATATATACACATACATACATTATATACATACATACATATATATATACATACATCATATATATATATACATACTATATATATACATACATACATATATATATTATACATACATACATATATGTATATACATACATACATATATGTATATATACATATATATATATATATATATATATATATATATATATATATACATATATGTATATATACATATCGGTATGTATGTATATACATATATGTATGTATGTATATACATATATGTATGTATGTATATATATATATGTATGTATATATATATATATATGTATGTATATAATATATAATATATATATATATATGTATGTGTGTATATATATATATATATATATGTATTGTGTATGTGTGTGTACTTGTTTGTGATTGATGAATACTTTTAGTTAGTCTACTTGTTACTTTGTTATAACCGTATATGGATAATTATATAAATTTAGTTTATACCCTAATTTCAGCCAAATTACCGTATAATAATATTTGTCTACTTGCCAAAAATTAATCTTAACATGTTAAAATAACCCTTAGCCTTGAATTTCACTCAATAGCCTCACTCGAAATCTCGTGAGCCAGGCTTGTGAGAGATATGATAAGTATAAGCTACTTTTGCTAGTTGACCGTAATTGTAGGGACTAAATTTATAATTTAGTGTCATCAAGTTTAATCACTCAAGTGATATGATACCGTCACTTGGTGGTTGTGGTTGTATCAATCGGAGAAAATGCCTCGCAACAAAGACGAGACTCTGCGGTACGTGTTTACACCGTTTGCGACGAATCAAAGTTCGTATATCAATCCATTTCTTTCATTTTCTTTAATATAAGTGTATAATTATGCTTCATAATATTACGTGAGCCCTAAATAACTCACTTGTTGATTCCTGATCTGAATAGGTATTTGATCGTGAGGAATGTCCCCGCATTAGGTTGCGGTGATGAATTGCGGAAATTGTTCGGTGATACGGTCAATGATGAGTAAGATGCTATTTCCTATTTGATACTGGCGTATACAGCATCCCAACACTTGAATTTCATCTCAAATGAGTTTAGTTAATGTTGTTTTAAGCCAATTGCTGCTTGTTTGTGGATTATTATAATTAACGCTAGCATAATATTATTTTTGTGTTTGTCTCCTTCGAATTGTGATGGTGTTTGGCATTGTTTGCCTTGGAGGTGTTGAGCATGATATGTTTTGTTTATATCTATTGTGAGCTCAATTTGATTTGTGTGTTTTTCTTTTGTAGATTTGTACCACTGGATGATGAAGACTGTGAACCATTTACTGATGTTTATTGGATCAAGTTTCATCAAGTCAACAATGCTAGGTGGTTTTATACAAATCATTTTATTACTATAATCATCTGACATTAGAATATAATCAATATACTGGTATAGCCTTATTCACATCTTGGAAGAACAAATTTAGTTATGATTTAGCTCTATTTATGTTTAGCCCCTTCTTAAGAATCTTTGTTTTTCCTGTTTTCTTATACGTTCCCAAATCGGAAGTGTTGTTATTAATTGATTGAGTGTATGTGTGATGCAAGATTCTATGTTTGAAAGCTTCTTTCATGTAGGTTTGCCAAAAGGAAGTTGGATGAATCGGTTTTTTATTGGAAACCGGCTTCAAGTTTCATATGCGCCACAATACGAGAGCCTAAATGACACCAAGGAGAAATGGAAGGAAGAAGAAAAGAAGTTATTGCTAGACTTAATCGTACGTTATAACGCATCATCCTATACTTGTAAAAGGCTTTTTTTTATTAGAAGGAGTGCGAATATGGTTTGTCTTTGTCGTTTCAGCTGGAAGATCCAAGGGTTCTGTTTTCCGGTGCAAGTTCTACTTCATCCCACAAGAGTTTCAATCCAAACCATTAAATATTCAACAAAGGTTTACAACTAGTTTATATTGTTTTATTCTAGTACTAAAACATAATACTTAGTTCTTCTTGAAACCTGGTTATATGTTATTGTTACAGGACCCAGGAGAGACACAGCCCCACATACTATTCCCAGTAGGACGTTTCCTTCAACAGTTTCTTCTAATCAGGTGCATACCTTTATACTGTATTATTGACATATTGTCAGCAATATGAAGCTCTCAAAGCCTCATATGATATTTTGTTGTATGTAAGTATATGAATGTACTGTACCATGCTGAATGAATCCTTGCATCTTCTAATCTACTATTTTTTAAGATATGAAACAAACAAACAAACAATCATACCTAGTTAAATCCACACGTAGCAGCTATCAGTTGGTCCGGGGAGGGAGGGATGGGGACACACCTTTTCTCTAACCCAGGGAGTATTAGAGAGGCTGCTCCTAGTGAGACCCCTAACTCCAATCTTATATATGAATGAAGATGAGTAATATTTAATTTTTTTTACATTATGTCTAGTCAAAGGTGGACTTGGGAGCCAAATATGCAATGCTAAGGTTTTCTTGAAATTGTGTGACTTAAAAGTTAGAATTTAATGATTTATTCTTGCATTTCTGAGTTTGTTTATGAGTTAACTCAACATTTGTTGTTAATTATAATGTCAGGATTTTTTCCAATAGAGTCAATGAATCAGACAGTTCGACTGTCAGGAAAAACTCGATAAGGTGTGTAGCACTAATCAACTATTATTTCCTCCATGCATCTGTGCACGTTTATAAACTTTTTTTTTTTTTTTTTGTATTTTTTAGATTGAGTCAGATGCAGACACTTTGAAAGCAGGGTCCCTCTAAGAGACCACGAAATGACAATAGACGAAGAATTTGACAGCGTTGCTTGATTAGTCAACATTTGAGATGCCGATATAGAGAAATTAGTTGCTTATTTGCTCAGTTTCATACTTTTTCTAACTTGAGGCTGGGTAGGCCTTTGGTCAAACTGCAGCTAAGCTTATTGTGCTTATGCAGAACATTATATGGGTGATGACAGAAAGTCGTTCTTTTTTTCCTTTTCAGTTTATTCAAGGATCTAAATTCAAATTTTGTAACATTAATGCAACTTTATTGAAGGTTTTGTGAAAGAAAAGCAACAGGATGCTGATGGAAGTTCATAGGAAAGCCAATTATCCAGTTTAACGTATTTGGTGTGGCTTATAGTTTTCTCAAGAGTTATTTTGATTGTGACAATGGACTGAGAGACGTTTGTATTAGATGTGGCAAAAATACAAAAATGGGCAGATTGGGCTAAGTTTTTGGTACGGGTAGAAACCCTGTCGTCATTAGCGGCTATAGCCACCACTATAGCATGCTATGATGTGTACAGACCATCTCCCTATCTGTGAATTGCGACTACTTGGCAACCTGTTAGCGTTTTTTTTTTTTTAAATTTTTTTTAAATTTTTGGGAAATATGAGATTTAGATGATTAGTAATAGAGTTTTTAGTTATTTGTGGTAGTGTTTGCTTAAATTTTTTACTTTATTGCTAAACATGTTTATTTATTGAATGTAAAACACTCTTAAATTTTATACTACCTATTCGCTAAACACAAAATAGCAGACGCTATTTGTCGCAATCGCTACGTAGCATGTGGTGGCTTATCGTTATTTACCGTTATTCGCTATTGACAACTATAGGTAGAAACGGGTCAGGTTGTCTTGAATATATCTTTTTTGCCAACTACTTCTGGTTTTAAGATGAGTACAGACTGGGCTCCTCAATATAATCTAATCAATTAAATAAAGTGATGCAGCCATGTAGGAATGCATCAAAAATACACTCATGTAACTTTAAAACCCTTTCATGTGAATTTTTTTTTAACATTTACACAACGCATAGTCTGAATTAACTCATTTTTATGTAAATGAGTTGAAATGGTAGAAACTATTTTCATGGCGTTGCAACTTTTTGTCACAAAAGCCAATCACCATGTTTGGATCTAAGAAAGAAACAAGCAAAGCTTCGAGTAAACAACACAAAGTACAACTTGATTTAAAACCGTCATTAGAGTGATGTTACTTCCACAACCACTTCATAATTAATCATATAATAAAAAGAAATAAGCATGAACACCAACACCATTAAAGAACATCTACTTGCCCAACTTTGGTCAAATGTATCATACAACCAAGTGCTCCTCTACATTCAATAAACTTGAGGTCCTGTGCCAGATTTGAAATTTATCTCATGATCCTGATTTCCAAACCTCACATGATCATCTCTAAATTCACCCTTACGAACGATTAGGCCTTCCCATTGATGGTTCCCGGAACGAGTCAGGCCGTCCCATAGATGGGGTCCTTGAACGATTGGTCCCCCATATTGGGGCCCATGTTTGGTTCACGGAACGAATTAGGCCGTCCATGTTCGGGCCCATGTTAGGCTCACCATTAGCAGCCACCTTAGCGCTTGAAAACCGCTTATCAAAAAACCCAAACTCGATATCCCCGTCTTTAGTTTGGAATGCTTTACGGCTAGGTTTCATATCTTTCCCTTTGGCGGGTTTGCTTTGCTTGGACGGTTTCGCCTTGTTATGACGCTTATTACCAAACCGCCCAAGAAAGCAAGCAACGCTGATATGACCACTATCACGGCCAATACTATAAAGACCGCACCAAATGAGCCATCCTTCTCGTGATGCGAGGCGGGTTTGTTTCAGAACCGGGTAAAACTAGTGGCGTTTGTTCCGCTTGTTGCACCACCGACCTATTTCAATAAAAGTTAAGAGATAGTTAGCAAGAATATGGGCAAGAGGGTTTGGTTTAGAGGTTGTGTTTGAGTGTGTGCTAAGTTAAGAATATGAAAGGGTTAGAAGCAAGAACAACGGGAATA